>MAYD01618234.1:0-11012 GCA_001909325.1 Ruellia speciosa
CCTCTATTTATTGAGGATAGATGGGCTTTCTCTTTATGGGCCGGCCCTTCATCAGCACGCATCATTAGGACTGACGTGACAGATTATTTTTTAATTGACAAATTATTTTTTCATTAGGTGTTTATAGACATATTGGCGAATAATTTTTTAGGTGTTTATAGACATATTGGCGTTCTCTCAATCTTTTGTAAGACTTGGTAATCTTTTGTGGAGTTCAATGATTAATGTATTAAATCAAATTTGAGATTTCACCATTCTCAATGGTTAGTTTAATTAAATCAAATTTGATATTTCACCATAAATAATAATGTGATTATCTGCTTGTGAGATTGAGTTTGATTTGCTATTTAGTGATGCTTTGCCTTAGCCCAATTAAATGAGTGCTAGAATCATGTTTTACCTCCATTTTTCTTACCAAATTTTGACTCCATCCAAACATCAAATGATGTTCTTCTATCTTCTGAGTGCAAGTATCAAAATATGAATGCCAGTAATCCACGCGCGTAAGAGCTTAAAATTTTTTCCAAATAATATTACCTCTTACAGATGTTTAATCCTTTGGTTTGTGTCAGTGGTTATACTCTGCTGCGTGATCCACGCCACAACAAAGGACTTGCTTTTACTGATAAAGAAAGAGATGCCCATTACTTAACAGGCCTTCTACCTCCAGTAGTTCTTACTCAGGAGATTCAGGTTTCCACAACAACCATGGACTTAGATGAACTTATGAACTGTTGAATCAGTGCAGTGTAAAGAACCCCTAATTCAACTGTGTTGTTGGCTATCAGGAGCAGCGGATGATGCACAATTTACGCCAATATAAAGTTCCATTGCACAGATATATGGCCTTGATGGATCTTCAGGTGAATCTGTTTGTGAACTGTCCCTGTAACCTGAATGTCATTGTTGAACCATTAGGTTGTAAGTATTCTTTATACATACATACAAAACCTTTTGGCTATTAATTCTGCTTTTCAAATGCACAGGAGCGAAATGAAAAGCTTTTTTACAAGCTTGTTGTAGATAATGTTGAGGAACTGCTCCCAGTAATCTATACTCCTACCGTTGGTGAGGCATGTCAGAAGTATGGCAGCATCTACAGGCGTCCTCAGGGACTTTATATCAGCTTGAAAGAAAAGTATGGCAACATTTAAGACACCCCTAATGTTATTTTCTTTATTTGATGCTAAACGATATTGACTAAATTATATAGGGGAAGAATTCTTGAAGTACTAAGAAACTGGCATGAAAAAACTATTCAAGTTATCGTGGTAACAGATGGTGAGCGGATTTTGGGGCTTGGTGATCTTGGCTGCCAGGTAGATATGATTGATTCCTTTAATCTGAAATGCACTTCCAGGTAGTGGTTGTGTGCAGTATATATGAGTGCTTGATTCTTTTTTGTTGGATTAGTCCCATACCTCAAGAAATATCTGGAAAATATTGCAGGGTATGGGGATTCCTGTTGGAAAACTATCTCTATATACTGCCCTTGGAGGAGTTCGCCCTTCAGCTGTAAGCATAACTAGTGTATATATAATTTTTTTTCATAACTATACTTCAATTTGCATTTCCAGTTAAGTTTCTCAATGCCATATTTTCCTGTGTATCTTTGGTAGTGCCTTCCTATAACCATCGACGTAGGCACAAATAATAAGAAGTTGCTGGAGGATGAATTTTACATTGGTCTGAGACAGAACAGAATAAAAGGACAGGTCTCATGATATCCCTTTTCTTTAGTGGTTTTATTTGTTTGAAAAATAAGGACCGAATCTACAAATTTGTCATGGCGATCCATCCTTCTGTTTTCTACATGTATGAAGCATCTCTGATCCAGTTTTGCTTATAGGAATATCACGAACTTCTAGAAGAGTTCATGACTGCAGTTAAACAAAACTATGGGGAGAAAATCCTGATACAGGTATACAACCACAAACATGTTTAGCAATATTTATTTTTGTCAGTATGTAAGACCACTATGTCTGAATTCATCCTAAAATTTTCATGTTTCCCAGTTTGAGGATTTTGCCAACCATAATGCCTTTGAGTTGCTGGCCAAATACCGTACAACCCACCTTGTGTTCAATGACGACATCCAGGTTTAAGATGGCATCAAGTTTTCTATTTATTAAAAAACATGGACTTTTAGGAATATCATCATACAGTTTCTGTCACTTCAGGGTACAGCCTCTGTAGTTCTTGCTGGGCTGATTTCATCTTTGAAAGTAATGGGTGGAACTTTAGCAGATCATACTTTCTTATTCCTGGGTGCTGGAGAGGTCAGTCTTTTTCCCGAAGGATACTAATAGGCATTTCGTAATCCTGATGACATGCGTAGCCCCTTTTAATGGAATTGAGTAACAGCATTTTAAGCACTATAAGATAGATTTCAGACACAATGTGCACGTTTTTAATGTTTTTTTTTTTATAAATTGTTTTGAAAATTGAATGATCTATTTATTATGTGAATATTCCTGCATCCTTGGTTTGAGCTTCTTCCAATCTTACTATATTTTTGGATTCTTGAAGGCTGGTACAGGTATAGCTGAACTTATTGCTCTTCAGATATCCAAAGAGGTACACAACTTATTTCACCATCCATTTTGTGGTGTTTTGCTTGGTAAAGCATTGCCACCAACTTGTTTAGACCTGAGTGTGCAGACAGGTACTCCAGTCGAAGACAACAGGAAGAAAATATGGCTTCTGGACTCCAAGGTATAAGGGTTTGTGTTTCCTTTAGTAGTATTAAAGTGAACTTTTCTTTTAGTAATGAACTGACATTGCTTGATCAAATATTATCCTCAATTTGTTGAACCTTCCCATTATAGGGATTGATTGTTAGTGAACGTAAGGAGTCTCTTCAGCATTTCAAAATGCCTTGGGCACATGAACATGAACCGATCAAGGAATTGTTAGATGCAGTTCAGGTAGAAATTTCATGTACAAAATTATGCTTCACCTTATATTCCAGACTTGCATTTACCAATAACAATATCAATTTCAGGCAATCAAACCAACTGTTCTGATAGGGACTTCCGGGGTAGGAAGGACATTTACAAAAGAAGTGATCGAGGCCATGGGATCCATCAATCAGGTAGTGCTTTAGGAATTCAGGATGTCCTTAATCGTTTACCAAATTATAATTTGAAATTCCATAACAACACACTTCTGATACTTTCAGAAACCTCTGATTCTTGCTTTATCAAACCCAACCTCTCAATCAGAATGTACTGCAGAAGAAGCTTACACATGGACTGAGGTAATTAAAAATTGGAGTAGTTCTCCTCCAAGTTCTTTCTTATGTGTTTACTTTGCAGCTCTTTTATTCATGTTCTCAACCATCCGTCTCTTGCAGGGGCGTGCTGTCTTTGCTAGTGGAAGTCCATTTGAACCTGTTGAGTACAATGGACAAAGCTTCGTGCCTGGCCAGGTTCTAATCTATCTATACTTATGGAAACAAGTTTTCAGTTGCTCATCATTCCTTTGCCTAATAAAATACTCACGTTTTCACAGGCAAATAATGCATACATATTCCCTGGTTTTGGTTTGGGGCTTATAATGTCTGGTACTGTTCGTGTACACGATGATTTGCTCTTGGCAGCCTGTAAGTTCTCCATATAAAACTTGGTAACATACCTCTGTGTTCCAAGATTTTGATCATGTAATGCAAGTTTTGTTCATGTCTTAATACAGCGGCAGCTTTGGCCAAACAAGTATCGGAGGAGCACTATGCAAATGGACTGATCTATCCACCATTTACTAATATTAGGAAAATTTCAGCCCACATTGCAGCTGATGTGGCTGCTAAGGCATACGAACTCGGTAAGTAGAAAGACGGAAAAGTTACGATTATGGAGACAAAACTATTATTCACTTTATGATGGACGATGGCATTCCAGGTCTAGCTACACGTCTCCCTCGCCCCAAGGATCTTGTGAAGTATGCAGAGAGCTGCATGTACTCCCCTGTTTACCGCAGTTACCGTTAGTTTGGAAGAAGGCATGAGGATCTGGAGGCTATTTTACGTTGGAAGAGTTTCCTGGCAGTAGTTGGTCTTTGCATTTAGTTGTTCTTATTGCTTTTTGGATCAACTATCATAATTCCAACAGTCAATAATAGAACAAAGGAGAAAATATATCTATGAAGAACGAACAGATGAGAGGAATAAGACCCATCTGATTTTCACTCATAATGACCATATATTCTCACCACTGTTTTCCAACTTTTTTAGTCATTATTATTACTATTACTTTTACATATTTCCTTTTGCACTTTGTTTTTCTACATTATATTCATTTCCAACTCAAACTGCGGGGTCAGGAGGACTCAGATCCCAGAATATTTCGCAACTCCATGTCTGCATGCAGGGTTTTTTTCCATACTCTGATGGAATGAAAGCAAATCGAAAAATGAATGCTCTGTGTACGTAGTTGCATATACATATATAGCCATCCGGTGTTCTTCTGTGCAATGGAGCAGATAGCTTCACTTATATGGACCTGAAAGCATGGCAACAAGTAATGCTGTTTACTTTACTAAAATTTTTTCGAAAATATAGACTTTTGCTACATCACTGGTTTATTGTTGTTGAGAACAAACACTTTTCAGGATCTTTACCAACAAGGGCTCTTCCTTCGTATATTTGTAATCTCAGAAGATTTTGGGCCATCTATGACACTTTGTTAGTCTAAAGCTTGTTAAGTTAATAGGTTATCGAATCCTTTGTAAATTAGATAGAGACATTGCCAAACTGGAATGTTTTGGGACTTATCAAGGCCTCCGTGGGTTCCTTATCGACTCAGAAGATAAGAGGCCTAAGAAAAGAGAATCTGTCAGTTCAAGAAAAGCTATCGACCCAAATAACATTCTTATGCCACTTAATTGGGTATCCAATGCTTTTGTTCTTTCACAAAGCTGACTCTGTATGTGACCCCACAGCTATGACTATGAATAAATAATTGGGGAGTGAGGCGGCGAATGATTGATGGAATGATGGTTCATGAATCTTTTCCCCAAGACATGGCTAAGGAATAAACGGAATAGTTTTTTTCTCTAATGTTCTAGCAATCTAGCCCTCTGGACAATCTGGTGGAATCTCTGTAGTGATGGAGATACATGCATGATAAGGATTCCAGTCTTCTTATCTAAACTCATACGCTGGCTTTTAATTATATGCAGATCTTTCCTTCTTTTCTCCTGTGGTAAACTCTTATGTGTTTGTTGGATGGATACCTTATTATAACTTTTTTCACTCTTAAGAAACTGGTTATAAATCTAGTCTGCTGGAAATTATGATTTAGTTGAACAAATTGAGAAGATATGACTCTGTGTGTGTGTGTGTGTGAGAGAGAGAGAGAGAGAGTTTTCAAATTTATCTGCTGCTTCATGTTGAAATCCTTTGTTCCAACTTGTTTCGACCTCATGTCCTCCCCAACACAGTCGACACTTGTATTAAGTAAATGCCACATGAATCACAGAGATATCTATGAAATGACATGATAGTTGTTAATTAATGGAAATACTGCCACACGGGATTATTTTACCCCTTTGATAAGATGCTAGGCGGTTAACATGCCAAAAGTTGGCTTTCATGTTTGGATAATCACTTTTATTGCTATGGTGCTGTAATTCAGAATATCTTGCTCGAGTGGCTATGGCAGATTGTTGCCTTGTCTCTGGGGTATAGATAATATTGTATGAAATTAACTCTCCAAAGCATAATTATAGAACAAGAGATTGTCACATATGCAATCAAATGCACATTAGATATAATATCTCTAGCTTCCTACAAAGCATGTTAGAAATATTATCGACACCTTAGTTTTCTTGCTGGCTGAGTAGCAGCGTGTATGCAGAAATGGATCTGGAAATGTTTATCTTTAGCCTTTTAAATATGAATTTGCAATGGGTTACATGAAGAATTAAGGAAGAGGACTAGAGGGGCTATATATTGTAATCTTTTGGACTCATCATTTTGTAGTTTCTTTTAATGTCGGAAAAAGTAAACCTATTTGCTGGCAAAAGTTGTATCACCCTAAAAAAGTGTCGGGGTTAGAAAATTCTTCTGAGGATAAGAACTCTATATACACAAAATGAATGTAGGCAATATTTCATCTTTGTTCCATTTATTTTCCAGTACCTTTTAAGTTGCCCGACCTACATTCTACTTTCTCAATATTCCACCATTATATATTTCCTGACTAATTTGGAATCTGAGTAGGCTGAAATTTTCTGAATGATTCATGTTGCATTTAGATGAAATGATTTCATAAAACTATTTTTGAAATCATTAGTCCATCCTTAGCCATGTTTTGAGAAATTTTGATGTTTACCTGGATTATAGATGTGGAAAATTACATATCAATCTGAATTAATGAACATCATAAACCAATGAGAATATGTGTAATTGGAAATTTTGATACTTTATTAATGTTTTCACCCTTTTAGCCATTTGTGTTATTCAGTTATTTTTGAGGGGTGTGTTGTGTAAGGACAACTAAGGAGAGGGACCCGGTAATGGATTCTTTAATTGCAAGTGTCCCTTTCAGAAGCCAGGCAGAATCTCCTTGAAGGCACGTATATTGGAAAGAGAGAAGAAATCTCCTCCGAAAGAGGCTTGCCAGTTTGTTGGGTTCATGTCTCTATCCAAAGCTACAACTGTCTCTCTGGTTCATGTTTATACCTTACGGACATCTCAGTGGTGGCACAATCCATATTAGTCACAACCATGAAGGTATTGTTACTATGCATTTCAGCTTTCTTCTCTCGTAACGATGGTATAGGCGTAGTGAGTGATTGCAATATTTGAATATATTGGTCAATGGCCAGTACTCAGTATCCAAAGTAATACTTTTTCGTTCATTAGTCATTGGCATTATTGTTTAAATTCTTACACCTTTCGAAGGCTCTACATCCTATCAGTATGCTGTACTCAAAAGTCGAAATAGGAAAAGAATACTGTATATGAATGGAAATGTGGACCTTTGTCATGCATACTGTTTTATTCCTTCGCTTCCTTCTATAAATACCATGCATGTGAAGCTTTAGTTCTCTCCTTACACTTGTCTGTACTCCCAGTCAATAGTACAAAATGGAACACCAAGCTGCCCGGGTGAGGAAAGCCTTATTTGATCAGGTTAACCTCTCCTACCCTCGGAAAATGCAATCTCCCTAGTGAAACTTAGGCACGCTTTAATGCTTTATGCACTAATTTTCTTGAATTTGTTGCATTATAAAGCAGCTTTTGAAAGGATATATAACCTTTATCCTCATCTTTTTTTCTTTTAAGCCTCCATATGCCTACATAAAAGAAAAAGAACTTTTGCAGTGTATTTATCTTGCTCTGGTGATATTTTTGTCTCTCAGGGATATCTTGATGAGCAGTTCATTCAATTGGAAGATCTGCAAGATGATGCTAACCCCAACTTTGTGGAAGAGGTGGTGAAGCTATATTACGCGGATTCAGCTCGATTTATTCGAAACATGGAAGTGATACTGTGAGTTGCTTGCTTCGGTTCTGCTTATGGATGTGCTTTCATCGTTCAGGGAATAAATTATTTTTATTCAACGTCATGTATGTACTGTTTTTTGGTCCAGGGATAAAAGCCCTTTCGACTTTGAAAAACTGGATGACATTATGCATCAGTTCAAGGGCAGCAGCACAAGGTACAGCATTTGGACTAACTTCTGTAATAATCTTTTAGTTGCCAACCTTTTTGTGGGACTTATTGTGCATTTTTGAGAAAAATTTTGTGCCAAATTTGATTCCATGCAGCCCATTTGTAAGTTCTCAAAATGCATTAACAAGTGGCTGACACAAATGATTGCGTTGGAGAAGATATAAATGGAACTTAGGGAGAGAAAAATCAATGGAAACAGGCATGCCTTTAGCTTGCAAATTTTAAGAGAATAACAGAAATTTATCGAGTCAAAACCATCTAATCTTTGTTGCGGCATGGTTTTTTGCACACATATATGAAGGTCACCATAGTTTTATTAGGCCATATTCACTTTTAAGGGGGGTGGTATTGATCAATGAGCTTCGTTTAAATGATAAATTTATTCCATATAAGTTAATAGGATTGGTGATCCTTCAACTGATACCATGCTCTTATATTATTAAGGGCCGATTAATCTTGACAAATTTATCTATCAAGGTTAATCCATCAAAGTTAACATGATCTTAGTATTGAAGAAATCAGCGTTGCCACTGCTCTCAGCAGATATAATTTATTTATGTTGTTTACCGCAATTGTATCTGCAGCATTGGTGCTAATAAGGTCAAGAAGGAGTGCACTCTATTTCAAGAATACTGCAAAGTTGGGAACTTTGAAGGGTATCCAATTTTGTTTCACATATAATATTTCTTCTAATATTTGTGTGTGTATTTATTGGTTTGATGACTTTTACGAGACGTGTGCAGGTGTCTGAGGACATTCCAAGAGGTGAAGCGAGAGCATGCGGCTCTAAAAAGGAAGCTTGAGAGTTACCTCGAGGTCTTTCTTTATTTTCCTCGATGTGCATAGCATATCAACATTCATACATACACTCTAGTAGTAAACACTAATCACAACTTCCTTTTTGTAAATTTTCAGCTAGCAAAGCGAGCTCAGTAAGTTAGCCCACTCGAGAAAGAGTGTGCAGGAATAAAGGCCCAAGTGAAGGTAACAGTTTGTAGAATCAAATGACTTGACTCAATGCATGATGGTAGTTGAGTACTTGTTAGTTCACCCACCCACCTCGAGTTGTGATAGATTACCCAGTTTCATTTGTAAATTTGCTCTTTGCAATCAGTTCCAATAG
Source organism: Ruellia speciosa (assembly GCA_001909325.1). Classification (NCBI taxonomy): domain Eukaryota; kingdom Viridiplantae; phylum Streptophyta; class Magnoliopsida; order Lamiales; family Acanthaceae; genus Ruellia; species Ruellia speciosa. The sequence continues at coordinate 8,803 of MAYD01618234.1, forward strand.
CGATGTATTTTGTTTTTAAAATCATAATGTGTACCAGAGAGAATATATGTGGCTGAGGCGTGCCCAGTTTATCTACCAAGTATCACTTTACTTTGAGGCAAAGTTGCAAAAGGAGAAAGTGGGGGGTGGGTCTTTAAATCATATCTGCCATTGAAAAAGCACAATAAGATCCTAGCAAAACTATCTTACCACATGCTGTACGGTCCCCAACGCTTCTTTATTCTTTCACGTGTCCCTTTCTTCTTCCAAGGGGAGTCGGCAGATGAAGATATTTGTTTTCATGTTTTATTAATAAATACAAAACTTCCTGTTTAAAATACTTTTTTATCTTCTTAAACCGATATCTAATTTAAAGGGAACACTTTCAAGTGCCTGCACAAAAACCACATTGCTTAATTTTGTCCATTTGTCAAATGTGACTCATTGCCTATGAGTGTGTAAATGCACACAGCCAAAGCATGTGAACAATCATAAAATTAATGTGACAAACACATGCATCAGAGGTCTTATTTCTCTGCTTTTAATTTTTTCTGAATTTTACCAGTTATAACAATTGAAGCAGGCCAAGAATGCAGAGCATGAGAAAAGTAAATGTGATTGTGGTCACATATTCCTCAGCATTTGATATGTGTTCAGAATATATATGAAGGCAGTTCAGGCAAAATTAAAATCTTTAGAGCTTCATGATCCCAAAAATTATAAGACGTTGTCTGAACAACAACAGCACGACATATTAATCTGTTAATTAAGAGGACAAAGGCCAATAAGTCTTACATCAGCGTGATGTTACAATGAAAGCCAAAGACAATGAAAAGGAAAAATAGACAGACACAACAATCACACAAAGGAGGAGAGCAAGTGAGCAAAGTGCCAGCAACTGTATATATCCCATACTTGGCGCGTTTAGAATTGTTTCGATAAAATTGAATTACAAGCGCGCATGGATCAAAAGCAAGGTAAGATGGAGTCACCTGCGTATCACACATTTCTTGTCCGATACGTTAGAACCTCATAGATACCACAAACCAATATACATTTGCATCAGGATGAAAGGGGGACATCCTATCACGGGACAAATCCAATATCCTTAAAGTACTCATGCTCAAGAGCAGTTCTGGCTGTAATCCTTTTGGCTGGATCTAGGCGGAGCATTTTCTGAGAGACAGTTTAACAGTCACGTGAGCCTCAGTAATATTTTAGATTAAGACTTAAGAGTGTCAAAAAAGTATTGGGTTTGGAGGAAATTTTCTTATGTCTATTAGTAAACAGAGTGCTTCGAAATAGCAAAGCAAGCACAAGTTGACACATGGTTCACAAACAGAAGACAAAGAAGAAGCTTCGTCCATAGTGAACTTTCAATAGATTATTACTGACAAATTCTAACCTTCCCAACAATCTGAAACATCCATTGAAAAAGGAATTTGGGTTGAAGTGGAAGTGGAAGTGGGAAGAATTCAACGGAGAAATTTAATCATTATATTCTCCTAAGGCAAATCAAGAAGAACCTGAGGACTCTTCATAAGGGTCGTTTTAAGTATATCAATCTTATGTCTTGCATTTAGATGAATGCCACATGCAAGTATCCTCTTAAAGCTAAAATATATAGTTTGCTGAATAAGTTTCTTCCTATCTTCCCCATACATATTCACAGAAAAATCAACTTACACTAAGGAGGTCAAGGCCAGTTGAATCAAGATTTGGAACCACAGTTGCCAAGTCCTGCAACATGGATGCACCAATTAGAAGTTCTGCATTTTAAATGTTTCCTTAAAAGAAAAACAAAGAAGCCGAACCAAAAAGGAAGCACATTCAAGTTCTGCTCACCTTGGATGGCCATTTTGGAAATGCTGACTTAAAATCGGGCAGGGATGTCACTCCAGGCCATGTATCCTCAGTAGGGGTTCCCATGACCCTTCATCACATAACCACATCAGGTGACAGTGTAACATTCTGAACCACATTTAACAAATTAAATCTAGCTTTGTATAACTGCCAGAAAGGAATCATTGTCTGGTGTGATGTATCACCTGAAAATCTTAAATAGTTCATCAATCTCAGAGTCCCCAGGAAACAACGGTCGCTGGTTTACCATCTCTGCAAATATACAGCCAACAGACCATACATCCACAGGAGTAGAATAGTGGCGTGAACCGAGCAGTATTTCTGGAGCCCTGTACCACAGAGTCACAACCTGCAAAAGATAGCAATGA
>MAYD01619540.1:0-14429 GCA_001909325.1 Ruellia speciosa
TAATTAAGGTTAATGATTATGTAGGCTTTTCCAAGTAAGACTCGCGGCATAGGATTTGGATTGGATCTTATTCATGACAAGACTTTATCAAGATTGTCGATAAAGGTATGGAAACATACATCGGGCAACCATAAGTCCCACTAATGATTAAAGTGTCAATTGTTACTTGGCCGGGTAAATTTAAATAAATTGCATGACATGAATTAATTTATTTGCATGATTTTGATATGAATGAATGTTTCACTACTCGATTGATTTTCTTGTGACTATGTGCACTGTTTGTCATATGCATAAAACACTTCTCTTGAAATTGGACATTGTACGAAGACACTAAGCCTTCCAAAGTATAATCGAGGATTGTCTATATTCTTGTGTTGTGCTAAGAACTGGGCATCCAGTAATTGAAAGACTATAACGACTAAGCCAATCTTAAAGCATCCTAAAAGACATAATCACTTAAACTAGAAGAAAGAGTGGATCATGTCGGTTTATACTTTTGGACTGGCCACCTTAAGCTTCGGTTATGATTTTTATCTAGAGAAAACAATTCTCTAGTCATGTTTTATGTTCTACTCATTGAGGGTAGCTCCCCTTACATAAGGTTTACCGGTGATTTGAGAATGTAGGGGTGAGGGATAGCAGTCGTATGGGGTGCGACGTGCGGAATCAATCTGCCCCTTGCTTGCGTACTCAGAGGGTAGGTGCGGGCTAATGAGATTAGTTCCCCTATCGAACCCGAATGGAGACTGCCTCTGTCTTGTTGTATAAATTGGGTGATTCCATCTACACTAGACTTTGGTTCGTCAATATTCATGATATGTTATGTTAAGTCCACTCTGGTTATGTTTGTTTTTCCGTATTCGTGGAGTACGCTAAGTGGGGGCTATCGGCATTGTACGAATGATGGTGTCCTGAGTTGCGCCGCGGATGTGTGTAAGGCAAACATTAACTTTATGTATATGAGCTCGGTTAGCAGTTCCGAGTATAAATACGTAAAGCACTTGAGTCTCTCCCCATGATTCGGAAGTCCAAATGTTGCTTGATGCATATAATTTAATTCATGTTTTCAAACTGCTCATTAAAGCTTTAAAAGCTCATGGCATGGCATATTTTGTAACGCCCCGATTTCCGTAATCAGAAAACGTTACCGCCACACCTAACTTAAACTGAGATTCTACGCCTAATCTCAACTTAAGCTCGGTGCTCAGGCTCCTTAATTATCTCGTCCTATCAGAGTCGTGGAATGTTTAGGAAGCAAAGTCCCCTCTGATCACCGCCATCATACTCGGAATAACACATAATGCGGAATAAAATCAATCATAAGTTATTACAACCCAAAGTATAACGTATTGTCCCACGCCGGGACTCAGTCATTTAAATACAAGCCGAAAAATGAATTACATGGTTCAAGAAAAAACAGAAATAAAAGTCCTGCAACCAAATACGAGGTTAGCACAAGCAGTAATAACAAGTGGTTCTCTCAATCTCACCAAAAAGAAACCCTTCGAGTAGTAACTCGAATCCCCTACCACTGAGCTGGAGGTATGTCCCCCTGCTCTTCCAAGCCTGCGATGCATAAACAACATCCTTAGTCGCGAGACTAAGTATGAAACATCTACCAACAAGTTAAGCATACATGAGTGAATATGCATCCGAGTTGGTAGCACCTCCATACGTGAAAATCCAACTGGTTGATCAAGATAATTGATGCAACAAGTATCCGTAAAAGAATGCTATGTGAATGCACGAATTAAAACAGAAATAAGCAGCTTAAAATCATGACTGGAAACTCATGCAACAAGCAACACCTGAATCCTTTCGAGTTCAACAATGCCATGTGTGGCTTGCACGGAACTGCTAGCCATGACTCCACACATGGTTAGTTACTAAGCCCTCGACTCAACTTGCAGTACATCTCAGGACTCTAATGGCCGCGTGCTTCGCACTCATTGAGAAGACCCCACTTAGCGTACTCCACAAGTCTGGGAACTTAGTAACTGAAAAGAGTGGTCTGGATAATCAGTAACCCCACTTGGTGTCTGATTTCTCCTTAAAATCCAACTAAGAACAACCAGCAGTTCTGCACGGATAGAATCACCCAATCAACGTAACAGTCCAGTGGCGATCCCAGTATAATCTATGAGATGAACTATAGTGCGTGCTCCGATCGTATCGATAGATACGTGAAACCGCTAGTACGTATCTCAAAGTAGAGAGAGGTCGGGGTCTCGACACTTTCTCATCCAACTATCCTTAAATTACCGGTAAACCTCAGTATAAGGGCGCTACCCTCCTGAGTAAGACAGCATAAGTTGTGAATTATATTCCCTATTGGTCCAAGCTAAAGAGGATACGACCCAGAAGCTATAAAAGAAATGCCACTCTTTGTTTTGGTTTACGTAATTATGCTTTTAATGCGATGCATTAGGTAATTCGTTAACCGTATAATTCCTCTGTATCTTTGTCGTGCCTAAACCGATACAAGGATATTATAAATCACTTGACCGCATTTAGTAGGCTTAGTATCTTACAGATAATCACCAGTTCATGCAGGGTTAATTATGCATATGACATCCACAGCACATAATCAACAAGTAATATCATATACAGATCAAAATCCTATTTCCAAGACAGGAAATAAATAATTTAAATTAACTTGCATGAACGAGAAATAAATAATTTAAATTTCCTGAAAAGGGAATAAATAAATATTGCAATAAATAATTTATATTTAAAAGCAATATTTTATATTTACCCGGCCGAATAATACTCGGCACTTCCGTAATTGATTCGGATCTTATGGGTGCCCAGGTAGTGTTCATACCTTTATTAACAGTCTTGATATTTGAAACAGCAAAAGAAACACACACGCCCTATTTGCCGCTATCGATCGGGTCACCTACAAGGCGAATAAACCCTAATTAATTATCCTTCCAATTAGTCTTAAAAGACTTAGACTATTTATAAATTGTCTAGGATAATTAAATATAATCAAGACATAAAATTCACTAGTATCCCAAATCCTCGAGATCTGCCATCTCGAATTCTGATATCTGATATCTGTCACTGTCAAACTGCTCACTGATATCCTGACTCAGAATACTGACATCTGTATCTTTAAATAATTTATCCAACTCAAAATGCCCTTAATTTAATTGTTACCTGACAATTAAATTAAATAATAACCCTTTTGGATTATTATTATTATTATCGGTTGCCATTTAATTCTGTTTGACTGCTCAGAAATTTCAAGTGTAGTATCTGCAATTGAGAACACTTGTCCATACCTCTCATCATTGCAGGAAATATTTAATTAATTGTTAAATTAATTAATATCTCTTAGATCCTTAATCCAATCAATTAAGTTAATTAATTAGGATTAGGTCCATAATACCAAAGCCCACGGCCGTCTGAAATTATTCAAGCCCAACAATTATTTAATTTGTTCAGGCCCCAAGCCCAATTGCCTTGATCTGATCCAGTCTGCCTTCTGAATTACTAAATAGGCCCGAAGGCCCAATCTGCCAAGCCCACCGGGTCCTGTCTTAATTAATTTCAGGCCCAAAGGCTCAATGCCCTGCTGATCCAATCAATTAATTATTTACACTGGCCCAACAAGAGTTTAAATCCCGAGCCCAACAAATTAATTATTTCCGGCCCACCAACATGAGCCCATTAGCAATAAAATCTAGAGCCCAAATTCACCAACAGCCCGTTACTGATAACACTTAAGCCAAACGGATCAATCACAGCCTCAATAAGAACAGATTGAAAAACACTATAAATACAACCAAAAACTGCAAGAACATCATATACTGCCAGAACCAATCAACCCCAAACCGAATCAAAATCGACCAAATTGGGGGTGCCTCAGATCGGTCTCAATCTATAACATCATCGGCAAAGCCCCGATAATCCCAAAAGAATGTCTCCAACCTATTTTTGAAGATTCGAAGAATCGATAGGGGAAACAAGATTTGGGAATTTCAAAACACAATCAACACACGGCAGAAATCAAACTACCACAACCAACACCGATTGTTTTGGCTACCGACCCAAATGGGATTTTGGGGGCAACACAATCAATCGAAGCCTCCAGCCCTCGGATCTGAATCCTTCATCGGGCAAGGAAACCAAAAATCCCAACACCAACTGCCAAACCCATTGGTATAGAGAAACGAACCCAGCTGAAACAGATGCAAGCGACAGATCACAATCGATATACCCGAATCGAACACACACAAACCCAAAACCAACAAATTGAAACCATTACTGAGACAGAAACCAAACCGAACCAGTGACTGAACCATCTCAATGACTGAGACCAACACCGAACCAAGACGAATCAGTCACCAACAACATCACGGAAACCAAACTGAGATAGAGACTGAGTTCGAACATGTGACAAAGATACCAACGACAGGGCACAGAAACCTTCACTGAACCAAATCGAACACACCCAACACCTTACAACATCATATCCGAACATGGATCATCATAGGTAACCAGTTAATAGCATCGATTCAACAAGATCCCCAAATCGAAAACTAGGGTTTGAGATTATACCTTCACTGTCGGCCGAACGAGAGAAATCCAAGATCCAAGTCGTGAAACAATGGAGCATGGGTCGAAGGGTGGCTTTTATAACAAGCCTCCAAACCTTCAACCTTAATTTTACGACAACGGAAGGTAGAATCAAAACCTTCGACCTTCCCGGATGCTCAATCGAGAGCAAGAAAGGAGAAAGCCAAAAATGCTCTCGTCTGCCTCGTTCTGTCTGAATCTGAGCCTTTAATAATTGAGGGTGGGGAAATTGCAATTTGGTCCCTCAATTTCTCCCCAAAACTCGATCTGGTCCTTCCATTTCCAAAAGCTTTCAATTCGACCGTAAAATTCTTTAAATCCCTGATTTCTGCCCCAAGAATTTCTGGAATTCTGCCTTTGACCCCAAAGGTTCTTAAAAGTCTTAATTTAGCCCCAAAAGTCTTGGAAACCCTAAATTGGCCCCCAATCCTTATAATATTTAAATTTGTTTCCCTTTTGGAAATAATTTAAATATTCCACTTACTTTTATTTTCTGCATCTTGTAAATTAATTATTTCCTGATAATTAATTCGCGAAAAATTTTCACACATTTTTGGGACTTTTTCGTTTAAAATTCGGAAATTGTGTGCAGTAACACCGGGTGTTACATATTTTACTCATGAATGTTGCATACTATTTTAAGGGTCCCGAGTCGATATTTATGGAGATATTGGCTTGGCACCTCATGATGTTTGCAAGCAATTGCATTGTATTAATGAACGTGATAAGTGTTTTCATACTTAATCTCGTGACTAATGATGCTAATGTTTGCATCTCAGGTGTTCACGAGAATCGCGAGGATATACCTCCGATGCAGTAGGGGTTCGGGCTAGAACCCGAGGGATGTGAGAATGAGTGAACCTTTGTGAGATATACTTGTTTTCACTAACCTCTTTGATCGCAGGATTACGTGTTTATGTTCTGTTATTTTATCTTCTTGTTGAACAACTTTGCAAGTATTTTATACGGCTTGTATCACACCGGGAACAGTTTTTAATTAGTTTATAGCAAACATTTGACTCTCTTGAATTTATTTTATTTATGTGCTTACATATCTATTTGTTAATGGCTTTCCAAGCATGATGACTGTGATCTTCGGGAGTTTGCTTCCTAAGACGCAGTGTACTCTGATAGGATAAGATAATGTATGAGCCTGTGCACCGAGCTTATTATGGGGTTTTAGGGCTAGATTCTATGATGAGTTAGGTGTGGCGGTAACATGTCCGGTTTATGGAAATCGGGGTGTTACAGAAACCCCCAGGGTGGCTTTTAGGGTATGTGTTGTGTGTTTACTAACATTATCTGCGCATGTGATTCGGCCCGTGTGATGTCACGGTGCCCAATGTGTATGACGGATATTAGGATGCGGTCCCCTGCGCTTGTGTCGTTGTGATGCCCCAGTATACGGGAAGGGTCTTGAGCGGGCCGATAACGAGCTCATTTATTGTTAGATGCACGCTAGGCACTTCTGTGTTGCATTTAGGATAGGTAGGTGGACGTTAGGACTTATGCATCATTCGCATCGCATTTATTTATTTATTCATCAACTATTAACCGAACACCTAGTATGGGACGGGTGAGTTGGTTAATGGTGATGCTTATGTTCTTATTACTATTATGCATGTCTGTTGTTTTGGGGACCCCCTTGCTCAGCGTGTGTTGACCCCCGTGTGTGTTGCGTGTCTCAGGTACGGATGAAAATCATGCTTAGACATTCGAGATTGGGCAAGTGGACTGTAGATGGAGTCTATCTATATATTATGACTGTTCTTGTGACTATTACCTGCTTTTGTGTTTACTAGTTTCTGTAGTGGGCTGTGGGAATGTGACGCTATTATGTATTTTGACTTGGTGTGTATGTGGGTATATGAACCAAATAATATGTTTATGTGATTTTCTGTTTTCCTCATCCGAAAACACTAAACCGAGAATTGGAAATCCTTATGTGACTTATCTGTCTACATGGTTTGAGTCATACCTATCTGGTACTGGTGAGCTTAAATTACCTGGCCACTAGTTTAGGTTAGCTAGTACAGCGTAGCGCAGCCACTGGGAATGTGGGGGCATTACAATGAATGAGTACGACACCATTGGACATTTTAGTGCCAACTTGATGAACTTGGCAAATCAGGCTCGTCAACTGGGTGAGCCATTTACAAAGGTAGAACTTGTATAGAAGACATTGAGATCATTGCTTGAAGAATATGATTCAAAGGTAGCAATCTTTGAGCATTACTAAAAAAACTTAGCCACAAAAAATAGAAATGGATTTTGGTCGAATATGGGATAAATTTCATTTCAGAACATATGTTTGGGACATATTTCCTTTAGAAACATTTTTTTTGTCAAATACGTTCCAATTTTTTTGTGGCAGAATGACCTTTTTTAGTAGTGGGAGGCTGTTGATGACCTGAAGAAAATTAAGCTGGATCACTTTATTGAAGCTTTTTCAACCTTCAAGTTGAAGCTATCATCACAAGGAAGAGGTGGAAAAAATAATGACTTAGCCTTGATGACCAAACACTAAAGCAACTACAAGACTGCAACAGGCATTTAAGAGTCTGACAGTGATGATGATAGAGAGACTTTTGAGGCGATGGTTCAAAAGGCAAACAGATTGATGAAAAGAATTAACGAGAGGATGAAGAATATCGATCCAACCAAGGAGAAGAATATTCAATGTTAGAATGCAAAGGGTTTGGTCATATCCGACTTGATTGTGCAAACTTGAAGAACACAAAGAAAGCTTTTACTGGTATACTCAATGACGAAGTGGGTCAAAAGAGAATGAGAATAAACATCCCACTATGGCATTGATGTGTCATGTCAAGAATGAAGTTGAGGAAAGACATAGTGATGACACTACTTGAGAATGTGAATCAAGTGGATCTGATGATGAAGAACTTAATTTCGAAACATTAAAAGAGTCCTAAGTTGAATTGGTCTCTAGATGGAAGCAAGTCAATAAGACAATGGTACCCTACCGAAAAAAAGATTGAGGAAATGACTTCAAAGCTTGTAGCTGCAACTGAAGTTGAAAGAAAAGCTAAGACTGAACTAAAGGTTATGCAGAAAAGTTTGACTAATGCTGAAGAAATAGTTGCTGCTATGAACAAAGGGAAAAATAAATTTGATAAGGTTTTATCCGTAGGGAAAGCATTCGGTGACAAATTTGGATTGGGGTACAATAGAAACCCCAATCTACAGCCTATTAAATTCAATAAGAATATGGGGCTAAGATATAATGGTGAAGCAAGCCTATGAAATTTGTCAAGGAAGCTGGAGCTTTACTTTAAAATAAAGGAAATGCTAGAAAGGGGTATGTTCCTACATGGCACAATTGTCATAAATCGGTCATATTAGAGCTTTCTGCTACAAGTTAAGAAGGGACTTCAACAAATTCAAAAGAGAGAAACAAGCAGTAGAGAACAAAAAGACTAAACAAGTTTAGATTAAGAAAAAGAATCTGGCAGTGGTGACACACATGTATCTTCTTAGCAAGCAAAGAGTTGTCAACAAGGAGAGCTTCAAGATAGAGGGGACTAATATTGTATTGAGACTTATGATGAGGTAAAGAGGTCAAGGACTAAGCTCGGGATGTGTCCGTTATGACTTTCCTGGGTGGTGTGCATGCGGGTTGAACTTACACTACCTCTCTCTATAGACTCAACTAATAAGTATCCTGAGGTTTTTTTTTAAATATTCTCATTATGATGTTGAATATTGTTTTCATTCTTGGAGTCCAAATAGAAAAAAAAATCAAGAAATGGGGAAAGAAGGAGAATGCAAATGCAACCTATGCTAATCTAACATTCACCTTGGGTGAATTCTTTACTGCCTACATGCCATACACTTCATGTTTACTCCATCCCTACTTTATATTGGTGATTATGTTGCAACAAGTTATTTTTTGGGGGTCATTACTTCAAAATCATGGGGTGTTGATTATTGTAGGCATTTTTTTTAGTATGGGCTTGCAAATCTTTTCACTTGAAATTTCCTTTTGGGCTTACAGAAAAAAAATGATTCGGCCTAGTCTGCACGTCTCGATTTGAAAAGAAAAGGAAGAGGTTGTCTTAGCCCATTGGCTTGTGGCCCATTTGGATGATATACTTTGGCCCATGTCTACATTCAATCTACAACAACAAAGAAATGGATCATACCCAGTTCTTCTCCCCGTCTGCACTGTTCGCTGATGGCCATGGGCGGTAAGTCTTGATTTTTTTGATTTGGTTTTTTCCTTCTTGAATGTGTTAGTCCTCTCCTTGAACAAGGATTCTGGATGGCATGCGCTCACACTCCCGGCGCTCTAAACCCTTGCGGGAGTAACGACAACGACACCAAAAACCCTTGCAGCGGCGTCGGCATCGCAGTGGCGGTACGGAGGTGGGTATGCTCTCCTTCAGTGTACTTTTGATTGGAGATACACTTGGTTGCTTTAATTTTTCCGGTTGCTTCAATTTTTCCCCTGTTGAGAGTACTTGAATAATCCATGTTCACAAGATAAGAGGGTCAGCTGTTCTTGAACAGTTGAGGAGATTCTTTTGATTGTGCTCATAAGAGCATGCGCAATTGGGAGCAACCCTCACGTAGGCAAATAGAATAATAAAAAAAAATTGTAGAGCATCGTTGCTTTGCTTGCAGGGGTTTGCAGGGCCACTTGTCCCATGTTTTATCTCTTAAGTCCATAAGAATGCTCATATGGGGATATTCAATTAAATTCATGCGATTGCCCTTGGAATAAATCCAATCAACTTTATGCGCCAAAAGAATTTGTGATATAAACCCGGGAATAATTAAATCATTCCATGGTTAATCATTTAGGGCTTTGGCCCCATAAAAAACATTAAATTTGGTTTAATAGCCATTACCCAATTAATTTAAATATTAATTAGGTCCAAGATAACCCATTTAATTTAATCAATTATCCAACTCAAAATGGATCAATTAATTAAGTTCCAAATTCCAAATCCATAAGGATTTAATTCCATTATGGGAATGAGTATCAACCTCATATTAAAAATTAACACCTTAAGTTTATGTAACGCCCCAAAAATTTTCAACCTTTTTAACGCGCTACTGTCGTATTAGTTTGCCTACACTGGTGGTCAGTCAGCCTAGACGCCCTAATACAAGACCGGGTAAATACATAAAGGTTTAAGTCTTTAATTAATGTCTTATATTCATTCAAAATAAAACCAATCAATGTTCCAAAATCAAATCCAGGCATTCGCCCTGTTCAAAATATCCCAGGGATCAAAAAGAGAGTATGGCTAGAAGTCGGGTTAAACAAAACATATTACAAGTCATAGCATCCAGCAACGAGTATCCTACATGGTCTAGATGCAGTCCGCTCGAAGCCTAACCCCCACTATGCCGCTGCGCCTCCAGGATGATCTATAAAATAAAGTAAGGGGTCAGTACGATGTACTGAGCAAGGGAATACATGAGTGGGGAGAACGGGGTAACGTATAAATCATAAATACATGAACAATAAATAACAACATATAAGTAAATCATCACACCGTCCCATACCGGTGCTTCAACCACAAGCATACATAAGATGCACGTGATGCATGACCTAAACATACACCTATCTAACCTATATGCATATGCAATGGATGTCTAAGCTGACACCTACCTATAAACCCCCGCCTTTACCGGTGAGACATGCCTTTACCGGCATCACCTTCAATGCCTTTACCGGCATGGAAAAATACGGTGCCTTTATCGGCATGGGAGGGTCGATGCCTTTACTGGCATGGCATAATGGGTGCCTTTACCGGCACAATGCAACTGCATGGATCGACTTTACCACCAAGCCCATGGTGCAATGCTCATGCAGTCATACTCGTCAAGATACATCAAGGCTTGCCAAAGCCACGTACCAGTATATGCAATCAAAATCATCAAATACGTCGAGGCTTGCCAAAGCCACATATCGGCTTATAAAAATCAAACAACTGACAAGTAAATCCAAGCCTCATAAAACGGTTATCAAAGATTCACAAGATCTCGAAGTCATCAACGCGATTCGTCAAACCCCTAGGGTTAGTTCAATAATATCAAGACTTTAATCGAAAACCCTTTTCCAATTTCAATAATGTAGAAGGAGGAGAACAAGATTATTAAATCATCATTCGTGTTTTAACAATATTATCCATGAGCACGAAAGAATCATCAAAATCAAGAATAAGGAACAAAGATCGAACGCCCCGCCCTACTTCCCCACCCTGGGCTTCCCGGGGTCCTTGGCCGCGGTTTACAGACCGCGGCTTTAACCGCGGGAAAAGGCCTCAACCAGTCATCTCAGTTTCCCCCGGTCTACGACTGTGGTATACCGATTGAGGGAAAAGGCCTCAACCGGCCATCTCAATTTTCCCCGGTCTATGACCGTGGTATACTGACTGCGGCCACGATCGCGGCTATGATAGACAGAGACAAAGAGAAGGAGACAAGGATGGGGAGATGGGAAAAGGGAAAGGAGAACATGAAAGAAGACAAACTCAAGTAAACATTTGCCTTATAAGTCAACTCTTGCAAGCTCTAAGTTCTCGATCGGCATCCACGAACTCCCAAGCAACCAAGTTCCTACGATGCCCGACAAGTCCTCAAGAAAATCAAGTCCCTTACTTAAGCCCTCAAGGTTGATTCCCAAGGCTTAAACGAACACCCAAGCCGAAGCTCTCACTTCCAAACCAACTCCCAACTTAAAGCTTCCCTAGATTCATCATCCCCATCAAAATCCCAAAATCCTCATCATAACCAAGGATTCAAGACAAGGAAGAAGAGAGGTAGAAGTCTTACCTTGCACCCAAGTAAAAGTCTTACCTTGCACCCGAGTAGAAAACCTAACTTCTCAGTATCACTCCTATACTCCTTAAGTTCTCAACACTCTCAAGAAAATCCTCAATAAATTCCCCCATAAGCTCTCAAGAAAGAAAGGAGATGGGAGTGGGGAAAAGTGGGTTGGGAGTTGCCTATTTATAGGAGTCCAAGAACATTCTAGAAGCTCCAAGAAGAAACTAGAAGGAAAATGGTGGAGGGAATGGGTTGAGGCATCAATTTATAGGATCCATGGAAGATCCTAGAAGCTCCAAGAAACTCTCCTAAGGAAGGTCCTAGAAGCTCCAAGAAATTCCCATTAATCTGGAATGCTCTAAGTCTGGGGTTTTACAGTTTAAAACATAGAAATAATACCATTTATACCCAAAAGGTGATGCCAACCCAATAAAACTTGTTTTATTTCATTAAGATAAAAAATCTCATTTTCATGGAAATTTTAATAACACATTGAACTTGGATTTGTGCCCATTTTAAGGATTTAGGTTTTGGTTCCAAAAACCCATTATAACAACAAAATGAGAACATCAATTACTCAAAATCGGTTTTTATGTCCATTGCAAGATTCCAAGTTCATTAAACTTGTTTACCCATTTTATTAAGTTCAAGAACATCCCAAGGTACCAAAATATAGGGGCTGCGAACAATAATCCTACCAAATGGGTTTGTGAAAAATCCCTCAAATGAAAATTCTAAACCGATGAAAATGCTCATCTTGACGTGGGGAACAAGGATCTATACTCAAAATTCTCAAAGTCCTAGTGCAATGCAATGAAGTGGGGATTTGAAGCTTCGGTTCTTGAGAGAAGAAAAGAATGGGGTCTGGAGCTTGGTGAGGAAGATGAAGAAAATCAAGAAAAAATCTTCCAAGTGTGTATATATATACACACATGGACCAAAAAGCAAGTCAAAAGCTTAGAAAGTGAAGTACAATACCAAAATCTCAACACAACCTTAAAATCCAACAAAAATCCTGAGTTTTTTTAGGTTTAGAGCCTTCTGTCGAGGTTTGTCGTGATTTTGTGTCGCGTGTCGAGGTTCTGTCGAATTGTCGAGGTTTGTGTCAAGGTTCGACATTTTGTGTTGTGTGTCAAGATGTTGAGATGTCGTGGTCCTTCCATCGAGATGTCGTGATTTTTTCGAGGTGTCGTGATTTGAAAAATCACAACAGTAAAAATCGCGACACAACCTATATCTGTCGATGTGTCGTAATGTCGACGTTCCCAAACCTCGACACACATACCACGACACTCGACACGCATGCCTTAGCAAAATTTCCTTCCCTGTTCTGTCGAGTGTCGAGGTGCCCTATGTCAAGGTATCATACCTCGACAATGCCTGTTTCTTACGACAAACGTTGAAATCTTACGACAAACATTACCATCCTTCGACACTCTTAGGTTTTGGCCTCTTTATCTCTTTTCTTCACTTTTTGAATTTCTTAGTGGACCCTACCTTGTATAATTAGTACTTGCTAATTATTTTCTTAGTCCGTTGCGACAAATTTTTCTAATTCTTTTTGAGAATTCACTTCATTCATTACGCCACAAGTCCATATTCTCATGACATTGAAGTGTCAATTCTGTTAGACCTCCTTGTTCACATTTCAGAATTAATTATCCTTTAATAAATAACTCGCGAAAAATTCGTACTAATTCTCAGAAAACTATTTGTTAATCCGGTTTAAATCCAAATTAATCTTACTAGCAACACTAGGTGTTACACCATCACTTATTTAATGATTACTTTTATGATAATCCAGTCTATACAGATTATCAATTCTGTCGCATGTTTCAAATGAGAAGTCACGTGTTCGTTCGCATTGTAGATCGTCTCACAGAAGCGATGGAATTCTTTCAACAACGTCCCGTTTCAGCGAATTCTACAAAGAATACTACCCAGAATTTGATGATAGGTGTGTGAAAATGCTAAGTTATTTTCTCCTTCAACTGGAACAGGATGTTAAAAAGACACCAAATCTTAAAACAATCTATTTCCACACATTCCCTTTATGACCTAAAAGAAAACCTACTGCTGATAAGGTAGAGTAGGTCATAGGTTTTCTTGAGACTTCATCCATCGTATTTTTAGATAAGAACCAGAAATAAAAAGTCAGCTCGAACCAGGATTCAAGTCGTATTCGTTTTTTTTAGCTGTCCTAGGGAAAGGAGTAAGTATTGGCTGTTGGCATGTCCGGCTTGGTATCCTACACCTCGCGTTCATGATATCTACATTCAACTCGCTCCATTCTCTCAATAATAAAATAAAGGTTAGGGCCTTACATGAAAACTTGGCTTATCACCATTACATAAATGTACAACAGCAATACGTATGTTGGCTTTTGGCGTGCCTGCCACCATGGTAGATGACTATGTTCGTATTGGAGAAAACACAGCAATAATGAGCTTGGTCAAGTTTGTTGAAGGGATGATTTCTCTATTTGGTGAAGAGTACTTGCAAAAACCAAATGGTGCAGACCTACAATGTCTATTGTTTGTCGCGGATGCATGTGGTTTTCCGGGAATGATTGGTAGTATTGATTGCATGCATTGGGAATGGAAAAATTGCCCAGCTGCTTGGAAAGGTCAATTTGAACGCAGAGATCATGGAAAGCCAATGATTATATTAGAAGTCGTGGCATCATATGACCTATGGATTTGGCATTCATTTTTTGGCACACCAAGTACATGCAATGATATTAATGTACTTGATCGATCTCCAGTATTTAATGACGTTTTGAATGGCAAAGCTCCAAAGGTAAATTTTGTTGTCAATGGTTACCAATATAATATGGGTTATTATCTTGCTGATGGAATTTATCCTCCTTGAGCAACCTTTGTCCAATCAATTCGTCTACCACAAGGCCCTACAGCACAATTGTTTGCACAACGTCAAGAAGCAGGTCGGAAGGATGTGGAATGTGCTTTTGGTGTATTACAAGCTCGATTCGCTATTATTAAACGTCAATCACTTATTTAGGACATCAATGTAATCGGTAAAAT
>MAYD01619726.1:0-10389 GCA_001909325.1 Ruellia speciosa
ATATGAATAACATTACGGCAAATCAGCAAACAACACATTACAGCAAATCAGCAAAGTACAAATTAACACTCTCATTCACATTGATTCTCCCATCTGTGACTGTCAACACATTACAATTTACAGCAAATCAACAGACAACAATAGTGCAATACAATATTAAACTTTAAACATTTAAACATTAATCAACAAAAAGTCAACAAGCCAAGTAGCCAACAAGCACACAACACTCAGAGACCACAGTAATAGACTCACTCTGTCACTCTCAGTGGATGAAATTTGTTTATCAGAGTTTGATTAATGAAAAGGAAAAGCAGATTGATTAAATAATTAGAAGAAAACAGGGTTCAGGGTTAGAAAATTGGAAAGCACACACATTGCCAAATAATTAAATAATTAGATTGATTAAATAATTAGATTGATCATCAGGGTTCAGCAGATTTAGCCAAATCTCATCCATATACTGCCAAATAATTGGAAAGCACACACCTTGCCTATTAAATTTGGGAACAATCAAGAATTTGAAGCGCAAAAAATTATAATTAGAGTTAGAAAATTGAGCACAATATTTTATTCCAATCTGAGAAACCATGTTTGATGTTTCAATTCCTCATTAGAAAGCTTCTCAAATCATTTCAGAGAAGGCACGACACGACAGAAAGAAAATCAACATAAACCATCAAAATTTTCATTGGTCATTTTGATTCCCACAACACCCATAAACCATCACAGGAAAACCGACATTAACAACATTAATTTCACCAAAATTTCCAAATCGTAAGAACTAGGGTTTGTGAAATTACCTCACGATTTCGAGAGCAATTCTTGGGGTTCTAAAATCGAGCACAGCGGAGCGACGGAATTGCAGAACACGTAAAATGGTAAAAGGAAGAAGGGCGTATGGAATTGCAGAAATGGAAAGGAGAATTGCAAAAATCATAAATGGAATTGTAGAAGGAAGGCGGAGAAGAATGCGTGTCTGTCTTCATTCTTAATTGAAATGAACAATTAAAAAATAAAATAAAAAAATTTTCTTTTTTTTTGGGACGGGCCCAGGGGGGCTCGAGCCCCCGGGCCCAATGCTAGGTCCGTCACTGTTCACACATAACCACATCCACTCTCACCAAGGTGGAAGTTGCCAATATATACATACATATATATACATCAAAACATAAGGACTGATAGTCATGACAGGATACTCAACACAGCTCCAAGCACGCTACAGAATATCGTCTAATCGCCTCCTCCAGAAGTATTCTTCTGACTCAGACTCTATAATATCATCTTCAATTTTCCGATGGACTAGTTTCAAAGCACTTGCACGTTTCTCAGCCTGTTTAAACCGCTCTTGTGCGAGAAGAAGCTCAGCATGGCTTTCATACAGCTCTTTATCGGCTACCTTAGTGATAAGTTCGCTTTTTACCTTTGCGTTTCTGAGTTCGAAAGATTTTTCTCTTAAAGCTGCAACTTCACGGATTTTTGCTACATGTCTGTGCAGCCACGATATTCTGATCTTGCTAGCCTCGATATCTGATATTTCACTATCAATGACGTCAAGTTCAGACAAAATCGCATCCAAATCATAGCACTGTAGCTTCTGGACTACATTGCATATGATTTCAAGGAGAGAAGCTCTGACGGAGGCTGACTTGTACAAGCAATGGATCATGATGTCGCCGTATTTCTCAAATATAGCCTCAAGTATAGGGGCACTCGTCATTTTGACTTTGTAACCATTGACATTAATCAGACTGTCGTCACCAGGAATGGCTGGTAATTTGGAGTCGACTGGTGCACCTCCTCCCTCCTGCTTCTGCACTCGGTGATCCTCGTGCCTGAGAAAGTCAACCAGTTCGATAAGTTTGTAATTGAACACTTAATTTTTCTTGGTCGCAACAAAACTATTTGCTGCTTCATCAGATAAGTGTTGATATGCAGATTGCACACTTACAATGTCGGGATCGTACTGGAATTAGTGTGATCAGAAGATCGAATCTGTTATGCAAAAGTTCACTTGTCAAAATAACAATGGGGAGCAGAACAATTACAAGAATGAAAAACAGTAACATTATCATCCGAAAGAGTGAAATTTTGATCCACACAGAATATAATCCTTTCCTGCATAAATTTTAATAATCTGTGTCTTTCGCCTTATATGAAGTTGCTAGAAGCTTAATGAGACGAATCACAATTATGCAGCATGCCAACAAAATCATCTACATAAATCTAAAGCTACAATAATACTCATGACAATGAATCCTTCTACTGAATTGAGTTTAACTATTTCTCAAAATGATCAGATGTCAAAATACACACGGGAGTTTATGGAAACACCTGACCTTGTGTTTTTTCTCCACGTGACAATGAGTGTCTGTATCATAAGGGTGCCTGTATACAAGTCAATGGTAGATAACGTGTAGAAAGAAGTTAAGCAACATAAATAATACCGACCGGCTTTAGTGAATTCCTATTCTACACAGGCAAGATTGCTGATTAAAAGAGCAAATGGACAAAATGGTTTTCAAAGTTCTGGAAAATGCTTTCAGTTCAATGTTTGGATGCCATAGCAATCAAAACATACAGCACGTTCATTTCTAAACCAGCCAATTGATTTAATGTGTAAAAAATTGTAACTCAACAGCCAATTTCAAAGGTACTTACGTGGAAGATGAATCACGAGCCTGGGCAGTTGCTTTTCGGGCCTGTTGAAAACATATACATAAACAGATAAAACTTCTACAAACAAGAAAAATGTACTGATGTATTGGTTGCCTACTTCATCCAAGGGAATATCTTCAGCTTGTCGTCTATGGTTTCTCAGATTCAACATTTCTTGGACACCATCGGAGTAAGCCACCTAAAGCAGATGTTGTAGGTGAGAGAAATGGAGGACAGAAAGCACAGTACACTATATGCCAATGATATATATATATATACTAGTGTTTGTCGGACAGGGGTTTGAAGGGGTAGTTGCCAGCCTAAATCGATTAAGCTCAAGAATTAAACTTCAAAAGCTAAACAGTGGCACAGTTACTTACCAGGTGCTTCTTTTGAGAAAGCTCATACGAATGAACAACCCCCTCGGAATAACTGCATAACAGAATCTACAATGAATTAGTAATACAGAAAACAGAGTGGTGAAAATGTAATTGAATGTTAATGATGCCAATGAGGGTAATAGACTCTTCGGCCGTAAATAGAAATTTGCACGACAACAAAGCATTTATATGCTGAAACACGTGCGTCTTGCTTTTGGGTTGCCAAACCTTTACTTGACAGCCAACCAACAGCTCATCATAATCTTTGACACTAGGGTTATAAAACATGCAATTACAAAATATTAAGCATCGTACATTAAGTTATAAAATTAGGGTTCATTCTAGAGAAACATAAAAAATAAAGGAAGCTCTTCTATTTACAGATTGGGCCTTCTGTAGCAGCTGGGAAAAGGAAATCGAAGAAAAGGAGGTTCAAGGTTGATCTTCCAACCTTCAAATTGATTGGACTACATTTGCATATAAAGCCCAAGACCTATGTTTAGAACACTTACATAGTTGATGAAGCATCTGCAGGATCACATGTTTTCGTTCCCTGCAGCACACAAACATGTAGCAAATGTTAAATTTGATTACCATTTAAGAGACCAAGCAAGTAGACAGGAAACATTTCAGATCAGTGGTTGCCTACTTTATTGCATATATCATCTTTAATTTCTTGTCGATTTGGGTTCAGAATTTCTTCAACACCTTGAGAATAAACAAGCTGTGAAAGATGTCGAAAAACAGCCATAGACGAGGTGAAAGTCGTTGCCACAGCAATATTATATATAACACATATACACAGGCTGATAGAGCCGGTACCAAATTCTTCCCTGACTGATCGCACGAAGACACAACCCCGTCACATAACCTGCACATTAGCAATCTGAATATGTAAATAAACCACTCATAATCACCTCCAACAAGAATCTTTGACCCTTAATTCAATGAAGAATAAATAAATTGGAACATGATTCAAAAACCATTGCACCAACCACTAAAGAAACTAGGGGAATCCTAATGCATTACAAAGGTTCATGGGATAACAGTGAAGCATTAGACATTGGTACAGGAAACAACAGATACTAGTTGAAACTAGATCCCATAAGAACTCACGATTTGTCTTCGGGGCACCAGACCTTTACCCTACTGCCAACCAGGTTGTCATTGTAACTCTTCACGCCACCATCCATTTCAACAGCCTCAACTCAAACTGCACAATACTGTAAGTAATGTATCAATGACTCAATACTAAGGATAGTTGATGTAATAGAACAGACACAATCACTGAGGTCTGAGGCTGTAAAATTGAATCTCCAAAATGCCTATGAGCTAATAGCTATGGCACAAAAATCAGCATTACAATCATCTGGGAGAGAAAATAAATGAGTAAAACAAATCCTTCCCCCAAACAAATTAAAGCAGCCCACAATCCCAACAGAGGTTGCATAAACCCTCTGTCAGTTGTTTTGTTTCCTCAACGACAAAAGGGCGGCTGGGCTAAAATTCAGGGTCTTGACTCCTGAGACAATCAAGCAACATGGTTTCAAGCAATCATTGATCATGTAATTTGCAGGTTCAAAAAGTGAATTAAAAATTCCCAATGTCCCAAGGAAGAAGAATTGTGGAAGCAACCAATTCAAGGAACCCTCCTTTTTTCTTGCCAAAAACAAACATTGAAGTAAAAGTTCTAAGGAAGGAGATTGAGAGTTGAAAGACATAAATAAATAAAAACAAGGAAACATGTTTTCGGACACACCCAATAGGCAATACCATTAGTCCATTACCAAGGAGTTTCACAAGCAGCTGCACAGTGAGGAGGGCAGCGTCGGGTCGGGAGAAAAATGGAATTATTTCATCGATCTCTTTCGAGTTTCGGGGTGGAGAAGGAGATTGACCATAAATGAAAGTACAGAACAAAGGTGACTGGCAATGTTAAGGTTCCATCTGGTCGGTATTACTATTCACGGCACTTTTACAAGTCACCGTTCCCCAACATTTTTTACCTTGATAGAAACCCAAATCAAACCACACCAACCCCCCCACCCCAACCCAAAATTAGGGCGCGCGCCCTGGGGCGGCCGCCCCTCCATTTAAAATTTTTATTATTTTTTTATTTATAAAATTTAATTAAAATTAATAATTAACAATGATTAATTATAAATTTTTATAAAATTATTAGTTAATCTGTATTAATGAAAATCAAAAATAAATTAATGTTTAAAAATATAAAATTCAAACTAATTAAGATTAATAATTATTAATTAGTTAATAACTATTTAAAAGTTATAACTAGTTATGAATTTTAATTATTAGTTACTTTCCTAAAAAATATTGCAAGCTGTCATAAAATGAAATGTTACACTCATTGGTATCAGAAAACTGAAAATCATATTATACTAAGTAGCATAACTACTTATCAGTTTTCTTATTTCATTTTAATTAGAAATTTCTTCTACATCGAGTAGGTTTCGCCCACAAGCGCACTACCCCTTGATCCTACTAGGGGACGTGGCCCTATTGACCCCGCTATAAGGCGATCTTGGAATCGTTTCAACTCAAATGAGTATGCACTTCGCAATTGTTAGTTGAAATGAATATGGAGTCATTTGAGTCGAAACTATTCCAATGCAACTTTATGGCAGGGCCAAGAGAGTCACACCCTCTAGCAAGGTTTTAGGGGTAGCGCCCCTTGTGGCTATCCCGCTAACCACTTAGCAGGCAGGGATCAAGAGGGGGCGCCCCTTGCAAGGCTTGGTAGCGCCCTAAAACCTAAACAGTGTAGAATAATTTATAACTATAAGGAAATAAGAAAATTAATCAGCAGTTGTGCCACTTAGTGTAGTTTGGTTTTCAATTTTCTTTTTTTTTTTTTTTGGGACAAAGAGCCCCAGAGGCTATCTAGTTACAAGATAGGGCCGGACGTTCCTCCAGAAGCCGAGTTTGTAAGCAATGTGGTGCATTGTTATACACATACGTATCAAAGGTGGTTGAGAAGGTGAGTTTGGCCATCTCGTCTGCAAGCACATTATGTTCCCGAGGTGTGAACCAGAAAAGGAGACTCTCAAACCGCTCAACGTAAGCTAGGATTCGATTACGAAGAGCATTATACAACCCCTGATCAAAAGAATCCCATAACATCTCAATAGCTTCAAGCGAGTCGCTCTCAATGATCACCTTGTGAAACCCTTGCTGCCAAGCTAACTCCACCGCACTCAAGATGGCCCAGAGTTCAGCGTGAGTTGGGGAGCAAGTGCCAATGGCCTTATTGAACCCGAAAAGCCATAGACCTTTGTAGTCTCTTGCGACTCCCCCCACACATGCCTTGCCAGAACTCAAGTCCACCGCCCCATCCGTGTTAACTTTAATCCAACCAATGGGAGCCGGCTGCCATTTCGCTGGAGCTTCCTTCCCCAATCTATTCGAGCACACCCCGGCATTGGAGGCCTGAACAACCCGAGCCCAGGCGACACACTTATCCGCCAAAACCTGGCCATGGACCCGAATCCCCTGGAACACAAACTGATTACGAGCATTCCACAACATCCAAATACCCACCCCAAAAAGGGTACTCCACTCCAGCCCAAACCTGTTGTTAGTACCCTTGTTTTGAAGATTATGTCGCATCCAATCAACCAGCGGGAGGGAAAAAAAAGAGGTTTGTAAGGGACGAGGGACCAGTGACATCCACATTACCTTGGCACTAGGGCAGTCGCACAGAACATGAATGGCATCTTCCTCATCGCAGCTACAGATGCTGCACCCAGCCGAGCCTGTCATGGATCGGCGATACCTCTCTGCGTTGGTAAGCAAGCACTGCCGAAGAGCTAACCAAATGAATTGTCTAATCCGTTGCGGACCTCGGAATTTCCATGCTAAGTCCCAGTCCCTGGATCGAATATCCCAATGTGCCTGCGCGAAATACTGGTAGCCATTAGCAACCGTAAACTTACCCTTTCCCTGGAAAAACCAATCAAACCTGTTCGGAGCAGCCGTATCTTGAGGAGGAGGAATCGCGGCAATAGATCCCACAATAGAGGCCGGGAACCATTGGTACAACTGCCCCCACTTCCAATTACCATCTCCATCCAGCGCCTCACATACTCGCATTCCCGGACGAATGTCCGAAGGAGTCAAACAGTGATGCTTAAGCGCCCCAACTCCCGGGACCCAGACGTCCTCCCAGAACCGAACCATGTCCCATTTACCAACCGTCCAGCCAACATTAGCGCGCAGATCATTCCAGACATTACCGAGGGCCCTCCAGAGATGAGAGCATCGAGCTCTGCTGATGTCCTCCGGGAAATCCTCCAAAGCTTTATACTTGTGGCGAAGCACCTGAACCCACAACTTACCAGGTTTAGTAATAATTACCATACCAAGCTTGAGGAGAAACGATTTGTTCTGCCAATGTAACCGCCGCAGTCCCAGTCCCCCATTAGCCTTAGGTTGACAAATCGCGTCCCACTTGACAAGCGAAGGTTTCTTGCTCGAAGGTAAGCTGCCCCAGATGAACTGTCGTGCTATTCTCAATTTCTTGGCAGATACCAATCGGCAGCAACGAGGACTGCATAAAAAAATTTGGAATAGAAAGGATAACTGATTGTGCAAGCGTGATTCTACCAGCCAGCGACAGCCGAGAGGCCACCCACCCACTAAGTCGTTTCTTAACCTTGTCGACCACAAAGCGATAAAGATCCTTAGTCACCCACCCATGCAGTAGCGGCATGCCAAGATACTTACCCAAATCACCCACCCGAGTAAACCCCAGCAGCCTGCTAATCCGATTTGCTATATCATCCGAAGTATTCTTAGAAAAGAAAATGTTGGTTTTCCTTTGACTAACTTTGTGCCCAGAAGATAAGCAAAACTGTTGCAATACTGTATTCACGACTTCTGCTTGATGTTCACTTGCTTCACAAAACAGCACCAAGTCATCGTCAAAGAATAAATAGGAAAGTTTCGGTGCATTCTTCCCAAATCCCAGCGGTTTCCATTGGCCTTGCACAACTGATTCAGAGATGCTGTGCCCAAGTCTTTCCATGCACAGAACAAAGAGATAAGGGGATATGGGGTCACCTTGTCGGACTCCACGACACGGTCGAAACTTTTCAGTCAGACTGCCATTCCACAGAACCTGCATCGAGGGCGTACGAACGCATCGCATAATAACTTCAACGAGTCGGCCAGGAAGACCGGCATCCACCAGGGAGTCCTCCAAAAAGTCCCATCTGACCCTATCATATGCTTTCTCAAGATCAACTTTGATTGCCATCCACCCTTTCTTCCCCGTTCTAGTACGCATAGAATGGAGAGCCTCTTGTGCCATGATGATGTTATCAGTAATGTTCCTCCCAGCAACAAAACTAGTTTGATTTTCTGCCACCAACTGGGGCATCACCACCTTGAGCCTGTTGACAATTGTTTTGGTAATAACTTTATGAATTACCGTACACAGACTAATAGGCCTGAATTGAGCAAAAGTTTCGGGGTCCTCAACCTTCGGAATCAACACCAGTAAGGTTTTATTCAAGTTCGGATCAAAGGGCCTGCCATTGAGCACCTGACGCACCAGGTTGCATATATCCTTTCCCACTATGTGCCATTTCTACTGGAAGAATTGTGCATGAAACCCATCGACACCCGGCACCTTCAGTGGATGCATATCAAACAGAGCAGCCTTAACTTCATCATCCGACACTTCCCTGCACAGACTTTCGAAATCCCTACGCTGTAATCCCGGGAACCGGCCCCATAAGGGAAATGCAGGCATCACCTCACCTCCTCCAGAGTACACGTCCCGGAAGAAAGAAATTGCTTCAGCCTTAAGTTGCTCCTCCTCAAAACACCACTCATCTGAAAGCTTCAAGGCCTGAATTTGATTCTTACGTCGTCTGGCCATAGTCCGACTATGATAATATTTGGTATTCCTATCCCCCTTAGTAAGCCATTCGCATCTCGACTTTAATTTCCAGATTAATTCCTCCTGATCCAATACTTTTTCAAGCTCGCCCTGTGTTTTGACTTCTACCTCAGACAAACGGGACGATGGGTTTCGTTCCAAATTAGCTTGTATTATCCCCAATTTGTTAAGAAGCTGTCGTTTCCTGAGTAAGATATCGCCAAAGATAACCTTGTTCCAGGAGCGGATGACATCAACAAGAGTAGTGAGATTACCCAGATGAATGTCTCCCCCTTTCCAATTTGTAGCAATCAAGTCCTCAAAGGTTCCATGTGCCATCCATCCAGTGTAAAAGCGGAACGGTCTGGGAGGACGAGAGCTTGCTCCGTGAGACCCAACTGAAAGTAAAAGAGGTCGATGATTGGATTTCAGTCGCGGCAAATGAAACACTCTGGACACGGGGTTCAGCTCATCCCAGCACGCATTGCATAAAATCCGATCAAGGCGTTCAAGGAGATCACCACGCTGCCATGTAAACCGTGGTCCAACAAAGCCCATATCTCGCATCTGGTTATGACTCAAGAATTCATTGAACCGGTTGCAGCCTCTGAATACCGGAGCCCCTCCCCTTTTATCAGACGACTGGAGGAAAGCGTTAAAATCTCCATCAACTATCCATGGCTCAGTCACCGCGGATGCAATATCTTTGAGCGAATCCCACAGAGCCACCCGTAGATGAACTTTCGGGCTGCCATAAACCATAGTGAACAAAAACGACACATTCCAAGCCACCATTCTGATACGCAAATGATCAAACTGGCAATGGTTGCGCACTACCTCAACCTGAATTGTATCACGCCAAAGGATCCAAATTCCCCCTGCGAATCCCCTAGCTTCGATGCGATGAGACCGCCTAAACCCGAGTTTCGCAATTACTAATTCTGCCTTCGCCCCACTAATCCGTGGCTCCAAAAGCGCAACCAAGTCCGACGCATTTTCTCGAGTTACTTCCTTCAAAATACAAGGGAAACGAGGGTGCCCACAACCCTGGGCATTCCAAAGAATAGAATTAAAAATCATAAGAAAATTTGGGAACAGACAAACCGACTGTATCAGGGCTTCATCGGCTGTGCAGGGCTCACATCGCACAAATCCACCATGGAGTCCCCATTACTCGCCTCCAAGCCCATCATCGCCATCAGCTCCAGCTCCTTCTGTCCATTGAGCCTCCCATCCGCCTGTCCCTCCAGTTCCTCCCGGCCCTGGTGTTCAAGATCCTTCGCCAACAGTGCCATCGCCTTCGAAACCTGCACGGTCATCCCTAAAGGTGGCTTCAAATTCCGCCCGCGCTCTTTAGTGTGCACCACAGATTTTCGCACCATCTTCGTCGGGTGTAGCTCCAAGGCAAACCTGCCATATGAGGACCCAGCCCTCCCCGAGGGCTTCCCCGCC
>MAYD01620336.1:0-11902 GCA_001909325.1 Ruellia speciosa
TGTCTAAGTCATTTATTGACTATATTGGAAGGATAATTAAATAGGTTCTTTCGCCTCGTAGGGAACCCGAACCCGAACCCGATTCTAGCGGCCACTAGGACATTGCTCGTGTTGCCGTTTCCAGTCAAGACTCTCAAGACTGTAGATTAAGGTATGGATGCATACATTAGGCAACCATAAGACCCATTTAATTATTAAAGTACCGAATATCACTCGGTCGGGTAAATTTAAATAAAGTGCATGTCATGAATTTATTTATTCTTCATGCTCTTTAATTTTCCGCAATTTATTTATGCGTGATATATTTGATATATGTGCCTTACGTGCTTTGATTGCCATATTGCATAAGACACTTATTCTTGAAAATGGCTTCGCATGTGAATTGATTAAGCCACCTTGGTACATCAAGTGATCATCAAATGACGATTAATAGAATATTAATGCATCCTAAAGGACATAAGAACGTACACTGAAAGAAATGAGTGGACAAGCTTTCGGGTTGATCGCCTTAAGCTTTGTGGCCCACATGTTAACGTAAGTCCCCTATTTATGTTTGTTCTACTCATCGGGGGTAGCTCCCCTTACATGGGTTTGCCGGTGATTTGAGAACAGTTTGAGAGTGTGAACTGTAATGCTAGTTCCCTCTCAACTCTGTTGAAGCTGCCTCCGCCTGGACACAAAGATCGGGTGATTCCATCTGTCTCAGGCTGTGGTACGCTAATGCATGATTATTTCCACTCATCACATTTGATATTTTCGCACTTGTGGAGCACGCTAAGTGGGGACTATCCGCATTGCACGCGTTGATGGTGTCCTGAGTTGTGCCGTGAGTGGGTTCCGTGTGGAGGCAAATGCTAACTATACGTATAATTTGGCCAGCAGTTCCGAATATTAATACGCATAGCGCCTATCTCTTCCCCATGTTTGGAGACTAGGTGTTGACTGTCGCATGATTTAAAGTACATGATTTTAAGCTGCTCATCGCTTATCGTGTTTTGAAATTGTGCATTGCATTTCATGATTTATGAACTTATGCCTGTTGCATAATTTTAATTAGAATCAAGGTTAATTTTATGGATATATTACTTTGATATCTCATGATGTGTGTGGATTGCTTACTTGATGTGTTTGCTTCCATACTTAGTGTCACGACTAATGATGCTGCATTATGTATTTCAGGTCGTTTTGATGGCCGCGAGGACGCACCTCCGGCATAGTGCTCATAGGGGATCAGGTTACTACCTGACGGGTTTTGTGAGGATGAGTGAACGCTTTGTTTTATGCCTCGTCCTAACCCTTTTGATTGCAGTAGAAGATTGACTTGAAGACTTTTCTTTTGCTTTTGAACTCTGATGTAATTTGTTTAATCGGCTTGTATTAAGTGGCCGAGTCCTGGTGTGGGACAGTACTTCAATACTTCCGCCTGTAATAACTTTTAATTACTTTTATTGCATTATGTGTTTCAGTTTTATTCAAGCATGAGCTGTGATCGTACGGGACCTAGTTCCCTAAAGTCCAGCGTGCTCTGATAGGATGAGATCATTTATTAGCCTTTAACCGAGCTTATTGTGGGGTTTAGGGTTAGACTTCATGATAAGTTAGGTGTGGCAGTAACGTGTCCAATTTATGGGAATTGGGGTGTTACAGGTATCTTCTCAACGCCATGCACACGGCCAGGTGGAGGAATAAAATGCCATGCTCAAGGCAGTCAATAATAGTAATAGTACACCATGCACAAGGCTAGGCGGAAATGAAATGCTATGAACATGCCATGCTCAGGGCCAGGCAATATGTAATCACACAAGGCTAGCCACTGCCACTTACCGGCGCAAGTCTCATCACGAGTGTCGTCATGCATAAAACAGTATACAACTATACAATGCATATGATATCAATTGAGCCTCGTCTCAAGTATCCAGTACAACTAGGTTAGCATGCCAAGTCTCCCAAGCCTTTAGTCACTAAGGCATATACCTGAATACAACAACCTAGATCAAGGTTCCAACAAGTCCCAAACATTTCATATAAGTTCAACAAGTGTTTACACATACTTCCTCTAACACAGGTAAGATGTATCATTAACGATCGCATAGCTAAGTACAAGCTAAGATTGAATGTATGAAGAAAACGAAACAGGCAGAACAGAACTGTCAGACGCGCGGTCCATGCCGCGCGGTCCTCGCCGACCGTGCGAGCTCGACCGCTCGCGCACGATCTGCGCGGTTTGTCTTTCGATTCAGACCCGAATCCCAAAATCAATGAATAAATACACTGTAAACCCTTGCCTGGTGTTTCGGAAATGGAATCCTACGAATTGCAAGCCTCAAACACTTCCCATACGTCCCGATTCCTATCAAATCGTCCAACGAACGCAAAACCCTAACAATCACACATCCACAATCATCAACATCCACAACCCGTGGAAAACAATGAATCTAAGCACAGAAGACTTACCTCTACGATAAGATCAGATTGACACACGAAAACCTTCGATCGGCGAAGATAGATCTTCTAGGGTTTGAGAGCACAACAAGCTCAAGGGCGACGTCTGGAAAATTACATTGCAGCAAATGAGCAGTTCTTAGGGTTAGAAATGAACTAAAAGGTTGACACGTCATGGGCCGAAGCCCATTGGCCAACTGAGCAGTGCGGAACATTACAAAAAGATCATTGGGACTATGCCTAGTAAAATGGGCTGCGTTCAGTAGTGCAGTTAATTAATTTAAGCATGTGAACAAGTTGACTTTGCTTGTTTTTAAAATTATCGTGAATTTCTTAAACCCACGAGAAGCATTCAGTTAATTAATGTAAACATGTGAACAAGTTGACTATGCTTGTTTTTAAAATTATCGTGAATTTTTCTTACAACCACGAGAAGCACGGAGAATCTGATTTTCTATTCGGACATATCTCAAAGAATTCCACTAATATTTTCTATTAATTCCTTGACTCTATATCTGCAACACAACTTAGTGCATCGGGTCATCAATTCTAATGGCTACAAGCATTGTCGGGAACCATCGGGTGTTGCCCTCTCCTGCTGGTACTCCTGCCGACCAAATTCTTCCACTTCTACATTGGGACATCTTGTTTCTTTCTTTTCATCATATGAAAAGAGTCGCCTTTTATGAACTGAATTGTCCAAAATCACACTTTCTTGACACCACTGTTCCAAACCTCATGAATTCCTTGTCCATCACTCTAAAGCATTTTCCTCCACTCGCGGGGAAGATCGTTTTCCCTCTCGTCTCCGGTATGCCTATCTTACATTATGCAGCAGGGGACTCCATTTCTCTGGCAATTGCAGAGACCACTGCTGATTTCAATGACCTTACAAAAAATCAATCTAGAGATGCTGACAAGTTCCACGAGTTCGTCCCTGAGTTACCCCCAGCAGTTCATTCATCTGACTCCATCAAATTGCCTGTATGTGCTTTCCAGGTGACATTATTTCCGAATCAAGGCCTTTCCATTGGTTTCACCATCCATCATTCCGTATGTGATGGAGCGACAATTTTCCAGTTTCTTCAAACATGGGCAGCTATCTCCAAATTCAATGGGGATGCTCATCTTTGGGCATCTCCTGAGAGATACTTACCGTTTTACGATAGGACTGTTGTTGGTGGTTCCAATGAGCTTGCTACTGCATATTGGAGCTCGTTAAAGAAGTATGGGTTGTCGGTGTCTTCTTCGGTTATCTTACCTACGGGAAAAGTTCGACAAACATTTATTTTTACAGAGGCTGATCTAAAGAAGCTAAAAAACATTGTATTGAACCACATGCAAAAATCATCGTCGACAACTCATGTTTCATCTTTTACAGTTGCCAGTGCACATGTGTGGACAAGCTTAGCCAAGTCAGCAGCCGCTGCCGGAGAGGATGTGGCAGAGGATGAGCCAGAATACTTTTCTTGCTCCATAGATTGCCGTTCTCGGTTAAATCTGAGGTTGCCAGATAATTACTTCGGTAATTGCGTGGAGATGATCCTTGCAAAGACCAGTCATGGAGAGCTGAAATCGAATGAAGGGTTAGTAGTTGGTGCACAGGCAATTGGAGAGGCAATTGAGAAGATTGTGAAGGATGAAAATGGGATATTGGATGGATCAGAGAAGAGGTTTTTGGAATTGAGGAGCAAACTTGGGAAAAGGGTTTTTATAGCATCCGGATCACCAAGATTTGATCCGTATGAGGATGACCACGGCTGGGGAAGGCCGAAGAAGCTGGAAGCATTGCACATGGATTTGTTAGGAGGAATTACGATTTGCAAGTCAAGAGATGGTGAAGGTGTAGAGATTGGCATATCAATGCCAAAAACTAAAATGAATGCTTTTGCCGAAGCTTTCAATCAAGGCCTAAAGTGAAGCGACGGAAAGAGATATCGACTAGCGTCAGATATCTGGTTAAATGAAGTAGAATGTACACTAGATGTACAAAAAAAACAATGTATTCAAACTTGACAAGATTGTTGTATGGTGTTGCGGTTAAGGTTAAACGACTGTAGTGAATAAAAGACATTGTGTATTTTTTCCATTACGTTGTCATAATGTATTCAAACAAGTTATTCGTGTTCAATTCGATTTCCCCTTGGGGAAATTAATACATGAGTTTCCTACCCGTGCAAGTGGCAACTTGGACAAGTTATACCGTTAGTCCCACATATCTCTTGGAAGAGTGGGATCTTCGTCCTAGGTGTGTGTAGGGGTTTTTGTTTGTTCGGGAGCCATGCCGCCGCTCCAAATCCTCTCCGCGAGGCCCCAATTGTTTAACGTCCTTGCTTTGCCACTACTTCGTTTTTGAGTTGAGAAGGATTGCACTCGGACCCTAATCCACTTGGTTTTGGGCCTATTTTGTATATTGTGCCAATTTGCTCTTATTTATGGGTGCCTAGGGTTTCAGTTTTTCCTTTATATGTACCTGTAATTTGCATCTATGCTTTAAAATTATACTGGGAAAAACCTCTTCCAAACATGTCAGTATTGACAAATGGGGCAATTAAACAAATCCCTTGTTTTCCGTGTGTCTCTCTTTCATTTTTTGTACAATTTCAAAGTGCCCAGATTGAGGGAGATGAGCCAAGGAAAATCTCCTGTCGGAAAATTCGATGGGATCGACTAGGGTTTCACCAGGTGTTTGGCCTGAAATGCCTCGACTTGGTGATGATCGAGAAATGTGGTAAGCTAGTGTACGTAGTTGGTGTTTTATCCCATTTCAATTATGTAGTTGGTAAGCTAGTGTAGTTGGTGTTTTATCCCATTTCAATTATGATCGAGAAATGTGGTAAGCTAGTGTAGTTGGTGTTTTCGCCTTTATATATGACTATGTGATGACTTCTGTGATCACTCGGTAATTTGCATTATTAACTCATGGATTGGTAATGATGAATTGTTATATTGATGATTGGCATTTTTATGTTCTGAGAATTGTTTTGAAAGTTGTGTAGCATTGAGGATAATGCAAACCTTTAGTGTGAGAATGGAGGTATGCGTCCAACTTCATACATTGCTCACTGCACACCCACCACAAATTTTGTTACCTTTTACTTGCTAGTTTTAAATTATAATTTTGATATTAGATGACATTGGATAGAAATAGTTCCTCATGAAATCATCCCAAGATTTTTCTGTGTTTATTAATTCTCTTGAGCCAAATTTTGTGAGTTTTGAGCCTTTAATTCTTTTATTGTGTGATTTTACAAATATTTAGTGTGAGGATCCTATGCTTTGCTTGATTGTCGATTCAAGATTGCTGAGATTGAAAAAATTGAAAATGATCAAAGTACCTAGTTAACCTTTGGCCTAAATTTTTCCTACTCATGATTTTGTTATCTTTAGGATTAGCCCGTTGAGCTTTAGCTTTTTTCTTTGAATCTTTAGCTGCATATCTTTACCCCTATCCATTTTCTTTGATTAGCCTTCAACAATTTTTGAACCTTAGAACAAATTGTATATATGGAATATGTTGAAAATATTGGTGCAAGGAATGTTGTGATGTGAGAGGTGTTGAACTTGTTTGTATTTTGGGGATTGGAAGAACTTTTGGTTCATTATGATTGCAAATAATTGCAGAGAGTGCAAGAAAAAATAAGAGCTGAAAAAAACAAGCTGTGAAAAAAAATTAAAAATAAAATAGAATAAAAAATAAATAAATCATCACAGCAGAAAAAAATATGAGATGTTTAAGAAAAATTCTTCTATTGATGTTGGGTGACAATGACAAAGAGGTTTGGGATCTAGGAGATTTATGATATAGGAGCACTTTATTTTTGACATGTTTTCATATTGCACATTATTGTTCCACCTCCTCAGCTCGTATTTTCCTTTTCCTACCTTGAAACCCAAGCCCCATTATAACCCTCTAAAAGACCTTATGATTCTTGCTTTCAATCTCTATATTGTAGTGGCGAGTTGATGACTTGCAAATCTACAAGTATGCGCTTAGATATTTTGTTCGAGAGTTGCTTTTCCTTAACCTTGATACATTGTCGAGTGATGTGAGTGAGTGATCTCAACTTGGGAATTATGAATATTTGATTTTCTTTGGGAAGAAGGAATGAACTTATCTGTCTGAATGATGATGTTGAAATTACGATTTAGATGAACAAGTAATGTTTAGTGTGAGGATGTTGATGCCTTGCCAAAAGTTAGCCATTTAGTTAATGTTTGAATGGATTTTCTAATAAATTTTGGGATGTTTTTTATGTCAATCCCTTGAAATAAACAATTTTGAGTCAATTTACATATTTGATGCTGTTTTGGACTTTTTGATGGGTGTTTGAGTGTACAGAACTCGGTATTTTCAAGTTTTCAGCCAAGAAACTGAAAGACATGCGCCTACAGACCACGAGAAGAACAGTGATTTCGAGCCGAAGGACACCCACGGTCTTCAGACCGTGGCCTACAAACCACGGCCTAATACTGCGGGTTAGCGAATTTGCGGGTCTGAAGTCTGATGTAAGGCAGCAGCCGAAAAATCATTTTTGGAGAAGCATTTTTTTGAGGCAGAACCGGATGGGCAGAGAGGAGAGACACACACAATTTTTTACACCGGATATATTAATTTTTCCAAGATCGAAAAGAGGGCTCCATTCGATCCAAGCCGAGGCACTCAATTCATTTGATCTGGAAAGCAAAGCTGAGTTGACACCAAAGGGAGAATTTATTTTACATATTTTTGTTTTCAGTACTCGTTTTATCTTTGATGAACATTATACTGATTAAAGCCATGTGTGGCTAGATTATCGGTTGGGAACCCTAGGGTTATACTAATTTTTGGAATGAATGTTTGAACCCTTTCTTGTTTTTTTTCAATTCAAGTTTTATTAATTTGATTATATTATGTGTTGGAGAAACTGATCACTTCTACGACTTGTGCTTAATTCTATCTTCTGCTCCAGAAAGATTTAAGATAGATAACTCAAATTAGATAACTAGGTAATGGGAGAACTAGATAAGGGAACCACATAGCGATGCCTGCTGTAGGATAGATAATTAGGATTCCAGAAGGATACTTATACATCTAACCTAATAGGATCTTGAATTTGATTAAATTGATTACAAAAGGAATAAAACTAAATGAGAAAAATATTATAAACCTAGGGGACCCAATTCTACTAGATCTCAATATCCTTCTTTTTGCATTGTTGGAAATTGGTTGAAAGTCATTTCTCTGCATTCTTTTTCACATTCAATATCTCTGAAAAACCAAATCTTTACACTGCACTTTATTTTTATTCACTACAAAAGATTCAAAAATTTAATTAGCCTATTTTGGTCCCTTCCCTGAGGAATACAACTTGGATTCATCCAGATTATTACTTGGGACAGCTGTATACTTACAGTAATTGTGCTGATAATAATTCACACACCAATAGGGTATCCAGTGATGTTTGCTAAACGACGAGGGGAATAATCTCTGTCGCCTGGAAGCTAGATTAATCAAAGAATTCAATGAGGTTCTTCTAAAGGAACATGTTTTTTGGTTTCAACACACTCCAATATCAAAACTCTCACATGTTTCATGCCCAAGCTCGTGCTAGACATCGACGCACGTGGATTCATCAGCTTACTCACCTGGATGGGTCTTCCACAACTGATGCACATGAGATGCAAACTTTGATGTTGGATTTTTTCAAGAATCTTTTCACTACTAAGACTAATGCAGTAATGCTACCCAATCGTTGTCGGCTTGTATTGCAAACTTTCATTCACTCCCGGATGATAACTGGGAGCTTATTCTTTTACCAATCTCTCCCTTGGAAGTTAAGAAAGCTGTGTTCTCTATGGGCCCTTACAAAAGCCTGGGACCGAATGGCTTTCCTCCAATCTTTTATCACAAGTTTTGGGACTTGGTGGTGCCTAATGTGGTTTGCTTTGTTCAACAAAACAGACTTGCTTAACTTTTATTCCTGAAATTGATAATCCCTCAAGCCCGTCCCAATTTTGGCCTATTGGCCTTTGTAGCGTGCTTTATAAAACTCTTACTAAAGTTCTTTGTGCTTGCATCAAACCTCTCCTACAAGACTTGATTTCTAATATGCATAATGGGTTCCTTGCAGGTAGATCCACCACTGACAACATTATTCTGGCACAAGAGATTCTTCCTTCCATGGGAACTAAGACAGGAAACAAGGGTTACATGGTCCTCAAGATTGATCTTGAGAAGGCTTATAACAGGCTCTCTTGGGACTTTATCGGGACACTCTCACTGCTAGCGGGTTCCCCCAGTGCATTTGTTCAACTTATTATGTTTTGCGTGAGCTCCGCCTCTATTCGTCTCTAATGGAACAATGAGATTAGCGATGACTTCACACCTTCCGGGGGGTTTGACAAGGAGATCCTATTTCTCTGATCCTTATCTCTTTATTATTTGCTTGAAACGCCTGGGTCACCTAATCTCCCTCTCGACTGGTCTCAGTCTCTATCCTAATCCTTACTCGGTCAACAGAGATCCTAGCCTAATCCTTGTGTCCAAGTTCACCTTGGGAACTTTAACCACTGGACACAAAATAAATCCATCAATTATCCCTTTACTTATAATTTTTAAAAATTATAGACATTAATCTGAATGTCTAGGGATAATTAAATCTGACATCCTATGATCATAAATTGTCGTAATTCCTTTGCATCTCACAAAGAAATTCTAAGTCACGAAAGGGAGAATAAACCGTCCGAGGTTTAATTCCTTAAGTCCATAGGGAAGTCCAATAGGGAAAGTGCACTTAAGTCCGCATAATTGCCTTTGGAATATTCATGCTGGAATATTCGATTAAATTCATACGAACGTCGTCCCCATGAAATATTAAAATGATTTTAATATATTTCGCATCAAATGAATTTTTATAAAACGACCCGAGAATAATTAAATTATCCCTCGAGCAATCCTTTAGGGCTTTGGCACTATAAAACATTTAATTGAGTTGGATTTAAAATCATGGCCCAATTAATTTAAATGTCAATTGAGACCAAGTTAAGGCCATTTAATTTAATCAATTATCCAACTCAAAATACAATTCAAAATTAGCTCCATTAACAAAAAGGCTTAACTACAGTTGAAAATGAATAACAAATTCATACTGAAAATTTATATTTCGCAAGGAAATATTTAAATGAAGCCATTTGCCACGGATTGAGTTCAAAACCCCTTTAAAATTTTAATTGCAACCATTAAGTCACAATTCTAATCAAATGTCATATTGGGCATTAAACTTGGGTTTATCAACCCAAAATTTAGGATTTAAGTAAAAACCCAATTAAACTCATTTAAAACCCAAATGAAACACTTAAGGTCTCAATATATATGTTGCTTGGGGCCAAACAATGGTAACAACACCAATATTTACAAAAATGGGTTTATGAAATATTGGACTTATAATATCTTATTGGTAAAATCCAATTCCAATGTCATAACACCCCCAACCCTCGTTGGAACCCGACGAGGTTGGATGCAAAAGTCCCTTTTATTCAAAAATTGAGTTTGATGTTCAAACCAAGTTCGAGGTTTTAACAAGTCATTGGACTTGTTTCAATAATTCTAAAAATCGATTTTAAATCAACCCAACAGCTAGCCCTTTAACAGCTGAAACCGTGAGCAATAGGACAAAGATTTGACATTTTACCAAATTAAATTTTAGGTCTGAAATAAAGGTTTCCGGGTTCAAAACAACTTGTATTAACAAGTTTTAAGTCCAAAAATTCATTTCAAACCTTTAAAATCCAAAGCCTGTGAACAGTAGACCCTAAAAATGGGTTTATGAAATCTAGTCCAAATCCAAAATTTAAATAATATAAAACGTTTATCTTAACGTGGAAATTAAGGATCTGGACTCGGATTGCAAAAATTCCAAGGTTTGAATGGTGAAAATGGGGTTTAAGCACGCTGTGCTACAGTACCCTTGAGAGAAACTGAAAGTCTGGAGCAATTGGGGAAGATGAAGTGAACCAATAATTCACTAAGTGTGTATATATACACATTGTCCAAAAGTCCAATAATTCCCTTAGTAAAGGAATACTGAACCAAACACTTGACACAAATTGCCCCAAAATGCAAAAATCGCGACAATGCATCAGTATCGCATGACCTGAATGCCTTATGTTGCATGTGTGTCATGTCCAACTGTTACTGTGTCGCGTGTCGCACGATTGTCCTGCTGAAGGGTTGTCGCGTGTCGCATGACTGTCGTGTGTCACATGCCCCTAAATGGATCCAACACAAAAACTCAGCACAGTCTCCCCCTCAAGGCTTCCTGTCGCATGTCGCATGGCCTTAATTGATCCGATATGAGACACAACTTGCACAAGACCAAAGATCCAACACCCTTTCCTACTGTCGCGTGTCGCAAGTTCTCAAGTGGATCCGACACGCGGCACAACTGAAGGAGATCCAACACATCCATTCTGCCTCTTACAATTGTCGCGTGTCACATGATCCTTCTTAGGATCCGACACGCGATACAAACATGCCTCCGAATTCCTTCTCTTTATTTTCTAAGTTTTTCGGATGTCTTATCTCAATTCTATCTTGTGTCTTATTAATTTTAACAAGGCACAATAATCCTCATACTCGACGTGCATCAATACAATAATTTCCATAAATTTCCATTAATTCCATTGGACCATTTTCTTGCATAATATATTATCCCGAAATTATTTCTTGGTCCAATTTCTTACGCGACAAATTTTTCTGATCCTTATTTCCTTGACATCCAAATGTCACACTTTCTGGTCACACCTCCCTTATCGCATCCTGAAATTAATTATTCCTAATAATTAATTCACGAAAAATTCTTACAGAATTTCAAGGTTTAAATCACTAATCCGGTTAAATTTCGAATTAAACTTTCACCTGTAATACTGGGTGTTACAGCCAAGTCTACTGTTGGTGGAAATTCCACATGATCGCTAATGTCATAGCTAAGACCGGCTATGAATCATGCTATTGTAGTATCCTCATCCACATCTTCATCTGCTTGATGCATCAACTTCTTCATTCCTTTGTAATAATTTTCAACACTTTGGTTCCATTGTGTCAAAGTTTAGAGCCTCATATACATGTCCCTTTGAAATTGCCTTGGGAAGAACCTCTTCCTCAAGGCTCCTTTCAATTCCAATCAAAGTGTTTATTGTACATTTGGATCCCTCAACCCATTCATGTATTGTTGTTGCCACCAAGTCAAAACATCCTGGTTGAATTCAACTAACCAACAACAGCTATCTTCACTTTGTCTTCTTCTGGGGTATTTTAGCTAATAAATTAAAGGAAGCTCCTGTGTTGTTCCCAATCAAGGTAGTCATCTGGATTGGATGAATGATCAAAAGGTGGGACATTGTCCTTGTAGCTAGGCGTATAGTTATGTTGCCTTCGCCCTTGTGGTACTACAGCTACCTCCTCATATTCATCATCCAC
>MAYD01620669.1:0-11372 GCA_001909325.1 Ruellia speciosa
TATAGAACTTGAATTATATTAAAAATATATTAAATACTGATAAAAATATATTATATTATATTAAAAGTATATCTTCGTCGCGAAGCCGCTCCTCTCCCGGCGGTGGCACCCAATTCCCATTTTTATTTTAGGAAAAGGAAAGGAATCAAAGGATAGGAAAAACGCATAGTCCTCCATTGATACATACCTTCTTCCCACTTACTTGGCCAGACTTTATCACAAGAATACAAACCTCAATCGATCATGGGTTTGGAGACCGTTGGTGGCCTCGCGATGCACATCATCCTCTCCAAATTGGGCCCTCTCGAAGCCGCCTCCGTTGCTTGTCTCAATCGCCGTTTTCACAATTGGGCGTCCGACGACTGCATTTGGGCTCAATTCTGCTCCCAAGATCTCAATCTCTCTTCCCCTCTCCAACCTAACGGCAATCCGGCTCCTTCTTTTAAGGTCCTTTCTTTTGCTTCCCCTTTTCAACTTTTCCAGGAATTACATTTTTTTCATTTTCTCAATTTTGGTCCCTCTTGTATCACATAGAGCATTCTAATTTCTGGCATATACTGGAATTGATGAGATACTGTTAATAGGAATGAGGGGGAGTGAGCTGTAACATTAGTATTACTCCGCCAAGTGTGCTTTTCCGGATTCAGATATCTTGAAACCCCAAAAAAAATGTTTTCCTATTGCAACAACTGTGTTCCTTTGAAAACTTTTCACACAAAACGCCCCCATGTGAAAATAAGTAACATCTAACCCCACCTAATTCTAACCCCTGTGTTTGCAAGAAAGAATGGTTCATAACATGTTTTCTCTGCACTATGAGATTTATATTGTTGTTTATGCATTTCAAAGAGTAAGTTTGTCATTTTAAATACATAAACAACAATATAAATTGCATGACACGCTCATGTAGCAGGGCTGGAGGGCGTGCTATGAACCATTTTTTGCAAACACAGAGGTTAGATGGTATTTTTTTAACATAGGGGGTTTTGTGTGACTTTTGCATATCACAGAGGTGTAACATGGATTTTGCTCGTTTAGAATGTCAATATAATATGAAATTGAAACCACACGTTGTTCACCATGAACCAGGTTCCAAACTGCAAATATGTAGTGATATATTTTATATGGAAATTTGGATACTCGCCTGCAGTTCAGGTTAAGATATATGTAAAATCCAACTCAATTCTTTGTTGTGTGAAATTTATAATCCAGCCATACTTTTGATCCCTAATACATGAGACTTGCTAGTAAAGCTGGTATGTCTCCATACTTCATAATATAGCCTGAGATCGTTGACTATTCTTTTTGCAGGTTGCTTACATAGCATGGAGAGAAGAATTTTCTATGTATCCATGGTCACTTGTCCTGCGAGTTAACAGATGCTGGAGTAAGCTTAAGGACTGGTTTGCCAAATGCTTCCCTGAGGTTTTGCCTACTCTGCGTAAAGGTGCATCTGAAGATGAGATTGAGGAGTTTGAGAAGTCTTTGAACATAAAATTGCCACTTCCAACTAGGGTCATATATAGATTTTGTGATGGTCAGGTACTACCAAATGAACAGTTCAATGGAAAGTTTCCGTCAAGTTTGTTGGGTATAATTGGTGGATATTTTCTATATGATCACTTAGTGAATGTGTTCTTGTTGCCTTTGAGCCAAGTGGTACTTGATACAAGGAGTATTATACATCAGATTGGATTTAGCAGTAGAGCAAATCATATTGTGGTGGCCGCTTCTGCAACATACAGTGAAAAAATATTCTCTCTAAACTGCAGTAATGGTCAGCTGTATGTTGGCACAAGAAATCTTGTGACAGAGGGTGAAATGATGCCTTGTGTGCCAGAGTCATTGATCAGTTCAGTTCATGATTCAAGAGGTAGTCAACAGCAGGATGCTATGCTACTATGGCTTGAAGAACATGGTCGGCGCTTGCAAGATGGCATTATCAAAGTTCGCCAAGAGCACAAAATCCGATCCATTAATCAGTTTCCTGAACAGCCGCCCCTTTGCTCCTGTGCAATAACAAATGGTGTAAAGGTAGCTGACTATCATCCTATATTCCTGTAGTTTTCTCAAACACATGGTTCCCACTTTCATGATAAATTACTTGCTGGCCTGAACATCTGACATATTTAGTTTTGTTTAAGTGATATGCTCAATATGCAATGTGCTGCTGAAGATTGGGATCAGTGATTGTAAAATGATATACCTGCTTCTTTTGGATATTTGAACTCTGCAATTCAAACCTGCCCCCAGCCCTTACGCACAAACGCACAGGTGTTCTGTCAAAAACCAATGTTTGCTAGTGGCTCGGCTGTTGACACCCTCTTTTTTCAGCATATCTAGAATGAATTTAGGTTTGCATCCACCAATCTTGTTGCTAGGATTAAACAATTGGTTCATCTGAATGACAGTTTTTTCCTTGACTTCTCCAATGTTTCCGTTTGAATTAAGTAGTTGCTTCTCATGATACAGGCAATGCTTTGATTTGAATTACACAATATTTAGGCTTGCATTCACCAATCTTGTAGGGATTAAAACAACAGGTTCATATGGAATTAAGCAATTCTTTGGAAGTTTGGCTTTTATTCACCAATATTTTTGTTTGAATGAAGTAATGGCGTTGATTTGAATTCAGCAAGGTTGGGTATATATGTTTAGGCTTGCTTTGATCAAGGTTGTTGGTGGGATTAAGCAACTGGTTTCATCTGGAATTAAACAATTCTTTGGCTTCCATCACCGTTGTTTTTGTTGAAATTAAGCAACGCGTTCTCAGTTTTAATCAATGCTTTGGTTTGATTTCAACAGTGTTTAAGCTTTTATTCACCAATATTTCTTACAGGATGTTCTGATGCCAAAGTGCAGTGTAGCTGCAATGCCAACATTCGGCAATGTAGTGGTATATATGAAGGGGGTGTTGGCTGATCGGAAATCATTCTGATTCCGATTCTAGTTTCATGATTAACTAAATACCCCCAATATATTACAGTTCTTGCTATGACATTTTGATTTGGGTTAACCCAGTAGAAACTCTAAATGTTAGCCTTCTTTGTCTGTGTATGTGGTGATCATTTGAAATCATCTCTTCCATCATCTGTATCGTCGAGTTTCTTTTTCAGCAAAGTACCCTATAGCAATTTGTCAACTTTTTCTTTTGATGTAGGTGAAGCATATATAGAAAGGATCACCCATCAATTATATGATGTCCTTTTCGTTTTACCTTCCATGTGATGTAGGTCATGGCATGATGATAAAAAGTTTGGGACCGAGCCTCAGGCGTTCTTGCCATCCCTTTACCTTTGTTATATTCATTATCACCTGAATGTGCATTATGATTATGACTTGCATGGATATGCCAGGGCATTGTTTTTATCATGACTCAATTGTGGTTGCAACTTTCTTTTCTATTTTGTTGTAGGTTCGTGCTTCTGCAGCACTTGTGCCTGAGTTCAGTAACCTTCAAGATGAATCAGAAAAGTATTTATTTGCTTACTCCATTCGCATGTCTCTTTCATCTGATGGAGGTGTCATCAATGGGATGACATTCAACTCTTGCCAGTTATACTGGAGACGCTGGATTATACGAGCGAATGATGCTGTTGTTTCTGATGTGAATGGGGAAGCAGTGATCGGAAAGGTTTTTTTTATTTTATTTCTGTTTTGGTATTTCTTGGATGAGCTTTAATGGTAGATGATTTTTTGTTTATCCTTTACATGAACATGAGCTAATGATGCTGTTGTTTTACTTGTTTATGATGTTAATGGGGAAGTAGTGTTTGGAAAGGTTTCTTTTTCTTTTACTTCTATTTTGACATTTATTTGATGAGCTTTAAATGCAAGATGATATTTTGTTTGTTCTTTATATCAACACCTGGAATCATAGTCGTCTACATTATTATTTAATTAATTAAGTTTCTTTATGCAATAGGTACTGCAAATTTCCTGCATGAAATTGACTTGATTCAGAACTCATCTATAGCTCTTACAGTGAAGTCTAAAAGATAATAAACATTGTGTTAATCACTGGTGTAGAATCAAATTATACTATGTTTGGGGTAATTATTGTTGTGCTTTGGTCAGATCTACTGTGGATAAAGTGTTTAGATATATAGCACAATAGGCATCATAAATTACTTAACACTACTATCGCTCTTTAATCTCTACAAGTAGTACTTCTTTAGGGAGGTAATGTTTCATCTACAACTTACTTTTCTTGTTATTGTCCTTATCCTATTAGTTTGGTTTCAGTTTCCACTGCTACGTTCTGGTCAGGAAGAGTTTGTTTATCAGAGTTGTACCTCTCTACCAACCTCCAAGGGATCTATTGAAGGCTCTTTTACCTTTGTTCCTGGAAGGTACACAAGATATTTATAGGGCAATTATTTTTTGTTTATTATTATTGTTTGGCATAGCTGATTGTGAACCCATCATAGAACTTTCCTTAGCTCTCATAGATCATTACAATTCAATAGTTAATAAGTTAATGCTTCAATGATAACGGGATATTAATCTCTTTACCTGGCTGGGGATCTAAAATTCCCAATGGTAGTGGGACTTGAGAGACGAGGCATGTGGAATGCTACACATTTATTAAATCATACTAGCATATTGCCTTATCCAACCATATACAGTTTGCACATAAAGGGCATAGAAAAGTTTATATTTCCCAGTAAATTGAATATAAGTTAGCCCTATTGATAGAGAATAAAAGAGTGAATAAAGAAGCATATCAAATCTTAATGTAATAGGAATCGATTCCAATAATACAAACTAAATATATTACTGAGAATAAATTTCTAATAGTAGGAAGTATAGTTCTAACAAAATTATCATAATTGTGCAAGTGTGCAACACACCCTTCAAGGTGTACAAGTAGAAGTTGATGATGTGATCAACTTAGACGAGAGGATTTCAAACATATCTGATAGGATATGTCAACCATACAAATCGTCCACTTCAGTAGAGTTCAAAACATAAAGATAAGATGAGCAGTGCAGTGTTGGTAGAAGTTGTACCAAGCCATTTTTCAAGCTGTATTGAAAGAAACATTCTTCCCAGTTATGGTAGAAAGCACAACACATAACAAGAGTTGAACACTGTTGTACAAAAAAGGTTATGAATGAAACACCCATAGCATGTGCAAAGACATTTGCATTTCACAGTTACTTAAGAAAGCCCAACACCATGGGTATAAAAATAGCTAATCAGTGCGTTGGGGTGCTGGAAAGTGCGGCCACAGAGTAGTAAGGCATGTGCATTGATGATGTTGGCACTATGTAGAGACTAGTAAGGCATGTGCATTGATGATGTTGGCACTATGTAGAGACTTGGTGTACGTAATGAGGAATAAACTGCAGTTATAAGCATTTAAAATCCAAACTATGGTTGTCATTACTCTATAGCTGAAGAAATACAATGTACAGAAAAGTGGTGGCAAGGAATGAAAGTATCACCCTGGAGCCAATGACACACAAAACACTTGCATGTATTTGAGTGCAATTAGGGAATCATTCACCAATATTTACACATTAGAGTGATGATAAAATTTAAGGAGCACACATCTCCTGGACACTTGTTGTGATGTCTCCTTTTAGTAAATTCTCTTGCCACATCATTGCTGCAGAAGGATTAATCCAAGAAACTTGGGCAATAGTTTTATTTTCACTAGCAGGCAAGTGGCAACAATTGTACAGGTGGTATATTCCTTTTTGCAGATGCTCTGGCCTATGAGCCTCTCTGCAATTTGTATCACTCTGTGGATTGCTTTGCCAAGACAATTACACATTATCCCCATTTTGGATGAGCAATCTCAGTCCAGTATTTAATAAGCATGTG
Organism: Ruellia speciosa; assembly: GCA_001909325.1. Taxonomy (NCBI): domain Eukaryota; kingdom Viridiplantae; phylum Streptophyta; class Magnoliopsida; order Lamiales; family Acanthaceae; genus Ruellia; species Ruellia speciosa. Next base: position 5,833 of record MAYD01620669.1, read on the forward strand.
ACTGAGAGAAGTGGCCACACTTAAACACTACCATGACTATGACCTTCTCCTGAGCCTAAACAGGGTCCAAAACACATTATGCTATGACAAAAATATCAGAAATAGCCTATGGCAATATAAGACCTTAGAAAGTGGTTTCGTGTAAGGTTTGAGCATTGTTCTACTAGCTAAATACAATAATGCATTTGACAGTGCAACATAGAATTAAATAAACAGATTTCACAAAATCAACTTTAGAAATCAACTGAGTTTGGCTAGAAAAGTTGAAATCAAAATAATATTGTGTGTATTATATTAATGCTTAGTTTGGGGAAGAAAACAGAATAGAATTTTGGGGAAACTTAACTCTGAAATTTCGATACCTTTTTAGAAGTTTGAAGGATTGTGTTCTCATCAAATTGAATAAAGTGAGGATACAACAAAAAGCATGTTAGATCCTAAAATAGAATAGAATTCTACAGTGTCAAACACTAAATAAATATCTACTGAATATAATAAAATAGAGATGTGATTCCAGGAAATGTGATCCTAACATAATTATCATAATATTCTATCGTGAAAATAGTTAATTTTTAATGGTAAGTATTTCATTTTTATACATCTTTTCTACGTTTCAACCATGTACCGTAAAAAGTTGAACATACTCCCCTCTCAAAACCAGCAGGTTCAAAGTTGGCCCTGCTCCCCCTCAAAACCGTTAGAGACAAAGTTGGCCCTGCATTTCCATGCCTATGCATGCTTCAACATAGAAAGCAAAGTAATTGTTTTGGACCAACTTGAGCTTACTTATAAACTGGTTGACAAATAGAACTCATTGAGATATAAAAATAAGGAGCTAATGTTTATTATGGCTCTCTTTCCTTGTCATTAAGCTCGGCTTTTATCTGCAATTCAATGATAGGAGGTAGGCCGAGGGAATTGATTATTATTAATATTATTAGAAACTCTGCTATGTTTCAAATCCGTAAGTAATGTTCATAACATGCATTCAAGTTACTGTTCTGTTATTTGTTCGTGCACAGCGCAGATGTGTGATTTTTTTTTTTTTGGAAAACGCAAGTGTGCAATTTTAGAATATATATATATATATATATATTTAAAAAATGGGCCTTGCAAGTACGATTTCACATTAATTTCACTGTAGTGTTGTGCTAGTCTTATGGCTGATCCTGCTTGTCTGCCAAAACTTCTCTCTCTGCACAATATTGCATTACTTTTAGCAATTATTTTCTTTTCATATTTAGATTGATTCCTTATTATGTTACACTTGTTTACAATTGATATGTTACATTAGCTCAGGGGGGTGTAGCTAGTTTTGTTTGACAATTTTGTTGGTCCAAAGCATTTTAGAGTGCAACGTCGATTCTTTGAAATACAATTTTACTGCTTTATCCTATCGTGTGTTTACAGTAGCTTGCTGTTATGTTGTGCTTAAATTCAAGCTGCTGATATGAAGAGCGATTCACTTGTGTAGTGCTGATGATAATACATGTCATCCTGAAGTGGACTCACTTCTATATTGTTTATTTAATAGTTTTTATGATATGAATGGGATGTAATGGAAACTGAGAAGTATCTTAAAATCTGTGTCTCCCATGTGCTTTGCACTGCATGGTGGTACTGATTCAAGGATGGGTTGAGAGGCAAACTCATTTTCATACTAAGTCCTCTTCTCATTTTTCTTCTTTTCTTTTTCGTTTATTTTTGGGCAGTATGTGTGTGATTGTGCTTTTTATAGTTATAGTGCATGGATTGATCGGGATGATTTCTATATGTCTTCAGATTAGCAGATCCAAAAGATGGGCCATTTGCTGTTGAAGTATGTCGGTTTCCACTTCAGCTTCCAGACTACATCTTCTGAGGACCTTTTATGTACATGGGTGAGTTGTAGAGATTGTGTGGTGATGGTGTCTTCTTGGTGTGGTGCTCTTTGTTATCCTTGTCTCGTCGTTGGTAGTCCAAGGCTGTTGTGTTGTGGTTGGTTGGTGGTGCGAGTAGGAGCCTAGGAGGGATCCCTCCACCTCACATACTTATGAGCTTCTGCTTAGCTATACTCCATTTGAATTATGTATGGGCTGATGATGAGTGGTTTCTATATCTACTATAAAATGGACGAGTAAGAATGGTTTGAGAATAAATTTATCCATTAAAGATCTTATGCATTGACCAGTGTATTATGGACTATCTTAGTACAACAAAGCTGGTTGTGGATGTCAAATAGTGGAATACATATATAAAATGTGGCCTTTTTATTTCACACCACATGTCAATTGCTACTTGGCCACATATAAGGCATAAATTCCACCCTGCAATCGGATGTTACCTTGTACTCTATATATCCATGTAATTGTTTCAAGCATTTGGTAGAACATTGACTCCATAAATGAAAATGGTTTCTCCCACTGAATATATCACACACGCCCACTCACTCTATACAAAGAAAAAATTCATTTCACGTTATAAGCACATTTGAGTGCATAGTGAGATATTGCCGGAGTAACTAGTTTTCTGTAAAAAAATCATAGGTAATATTATGATATTCTCTTTTTAATATAATTCAAGCATGAGTTAATACCCCTTGAGGTATTTATATAAATAGTTATCTGTCATGGAAAATGGTTGTCGATATCTATATGGAATCAATGGGTCCTGAAAAGACCAGTATGAAGAAGAATGTGGCTTCAATCTAAGTTCGTGTGAAATCAATAATTTTTCTCAGATATTATCTTGTTGAAAGATTAAAATCATAATATTTATGGTCAAAGATCTAATTGATCTATGGAAAAATTTGAAAAGAAGATTTCATCAAATGGTTATTGTTCCTAGTGCCAGATATGAGTGGCTCCACTTATGGATGTGGAATTTTAAAATTGTCAATTAATATAGCTCAATCATGTTCTGAATAACTTCACAAATGAAATTATCTGGTAAAAATATTATTGAAGAATATATGTTAGAGAAGACATTCTCTATTTTTTATGTCTCAAATTTACTTGCAACAACAATATCAAGAAAAAGGTTTTAAATAATATTTTGAACTTATTACATGTTTATTGCTAGCTAAGCAAAATAATTACCGTTGATGAAAAATTATGGAATAAGATCAACTGACAGTAGTTCATTCCCTAAAACAAATGTGAATGAATCTAGCCGTGGTCGTGGACAAAGATATGGATGTATAGGGCCTCGTGGACGTGGATATGGCCGTGGTTGTGGTTATGGTTGTGAAAGAAGTAATGTTTTTGTCAGGCCCAATCCAAACCTACCTGATTATAAATCTAGCAAAAGACAAATGATGTTGACCATGGGAATAAAAAAATATGAAGAAAAATGCCATCAGTGTGGAGTGGAGGGACACCGGTCCTAGATTTGATGTAATGTCCGGTATTACCGAGCCGAAAAACTTGTGTCGGGCCATGTTACGAGAACCGGACCGGATCGGCCGGTCCGACCGGGAACCGGTTGCAAAACTGGTCCGGATGCATGGAAAACCTGTTTTGTGCCTTGAACCAGAAAAAATCGATGAAAACCAGGTTGAACCGGGAAAATCGGGTTCGACCGGGATTTTTTTTTTCAATTTTTTAATTTTTTTCAATTTTTTTTTAAAATATTTCCTTCACTATGTGTCTATGTTGTCTTGAATATGCGGAAAATTTGACATTTAGACTTCAATTGATCTTTTTTTGATCATTGTAGCATGTTTACCACTATTTTGTTTAGTTTTGATAATTAGCGAATTTAGCGTGACACATATAGCCTTACAAGATTATTTCTTCAAAAAAATTATATCAAATACATATGAATTTTTTTTAAAAATACACCGGTTCATGCCGGTTTAACCCGGTTTAATGGTAAGCCGGGCCAACCGGTCAAACTCCGGTTCAAACGTTTGGACCGGTTGAACCATGACCCACTCGCCTGACCGGTTTGATCACCGGTCCGGTTCTCTTAACACTGGTGTCGGGTAGGAAAATTTTTCGTAAAGATGAGACATCATTATTCTTGAAGGCTTTGATGAGAAGTATCAAAATCCATAATGTTGCTACAACATTGTGGTTTCCAAACTTAAAAAAATAAATAAGTTAAGTATTGTCGCAGTTGGGTAGTGTCGCAATTAAGGAAGCGCAACACTACTTATTAATTGCGATAGGAAGGACTTAAAGTAAAGTCAAGTTGGATCAAGTAAGTGTCCATTGTCGCAGTTGGGCCACTGTTGCAGTATTGTCGTAGTGTCGCAATTAAGTAATTGGGACACAACTGCGACATCCTTAAGATTTGGACGATGTTGGGAGATTTTGGTTCGTTGACCCCCTCAGTTGTCCATATAAGTTGTAACTTATGAAGTGTTGTTGCAGTTCGTGAACCTCGACACAACTGTGACATTAGACCGAGATCTGCGACACTAGCGACTTAAATTTGCAATTTTGACTGAGCTCATAGTTTGTTGAAATAAGTTAAGTACTGTCATTGAAATAAGTTAAGTACTGTCGCAGTTTGTCACCCTAAAGAAATAAGGTAACCAGGTGAGGTTTCCTGACTATCCACAAATCCACTCTAATTCCCATACTGTACTATATCTAAAAGTACATGAGTATATAATTATTTGAAATGCATACATACTTATATATGAAATGTATAAAGACATGAAACCTAAACTACATGGTCTGAAATGCATGAGGGTGAAGTTTACAAATGCATATATATGAAATGCATAATGTAACACCCTGGCCCGCTGCAGAGCCGGAGGTGGTTACATGCCTCCAGGATTGAAGTCTAGCCCCACAAATCAACACAGGTTATTTTCAGTGCACTTTAGCCTCACTCGCACACACCCTGGGAAACTTCTCAGGGGGTCACTCATCTCAAAATTACTCCAAGGTCAGCACGCTTAACTTTGGAGTTCTTATGGGATGGTCACCAGAAAAGAAAGGTGCACTATGTTGATATGAGTAGTTTTTCAATCATTTTAAGCCACCCCATCCCGGGGTATTACATTCTCCCCCACTTGAGAACGCAACTTCCTCGTTGCGCCTCGATCACACACCGGATCCCCAAGGATCTTTGCCCCGCTAGGCGGCTGACTGCTACTCCCAGCCCAGCACGCGGTCGCAGGTTTGCTCTGATACCAACTGTAACACCCCGGCCCGCTGCAGGGCCGGAGGTGGTTACATGCATCCAGGATTGAAGTCTAGCCCCACAAATCAACACAGGTTATTTTCAGTGCACTTTAGCCTCACTCGCGCACACCCTGGAAAACTTCCCAGGAGGTCACCCATCCAAAAATTACTGCAAGGTCAGCATGCTTAACTTTGGAGTTCTTATGGGATGGTCACCAGAAAAGAAATGTGCACTATGTTGATATGAGTAGTTTTTCAATCATTTTAAGCCACTCCATCCCGGGGTATTACACATAATTTTTACAAATTGGATATATATGAAATACGTACTTTTGTGATTAGCATATAACTTATATGCGTCGGAAATTATTTTCAAGGAACTTATTGGTTCATATGTCTGAAATTTTCCAACTTGTTTATTTA
>MAYD01621257.1:0-16860 GCA_001909325.1 Ruellia speciosa
TATTTTTTTTTTTTTTTTGAGATAATGTCTTAATTATGATTAAATATGTCTCGGGTAGGGACGAAATTGTATTTTCAGAAAATCAATCAAAACGTCATCTGTTATGCACACTTTTGTAGATAAAATAAGAGAGTATAGATACTATTTTAATAAAAATAATTAAAAGTGAAACTCACGAAAAAAACTAGGCTGAGCTGAAATAAGAAAAAGGTGGGGTCAACTGGGGTCATGTTCGACTCTAAAGCCCGCTCGCAAGGGTTTTGTGCTTAAGTGGAGGATTCATGAACCAACTTGACTCTCTTGACTCCACTTACTGTAACCCAGGCCCCAGCGAGACCAAGTTAGTACATGCCCAATTGGTTTAAAGACACAAAAATTTTGAGACAGCCACAGCCGGACCGGACCCCTTAACGTTGGAGTTTTTATGCAATAAACACTCAATTAGAAAATACTAGATGAATAATCATTCAATTTAAGTTATTCTAAATTACAGCCTTATCCCTTCGTCCACAGCAAGTGGACCACAATAAAGGTCTCACTCCTCAACTCCTTATCCTCCCCACTCCCCTCCCTATATGATTGCCCCAAAATTATTGCTTCATGAAATGCTACGCAAACTCAATACACACATCCTTATCCTTCATATATCCTTCACTCACCATTCCTACCAACACTCGTCCATATGAAACATTCTCAGCCACACACTCCTATTCATCCATAAATAACTTACCAATAATGCAGGCATCCCACACCTACCAAGACATTAAACAAGAATTGCAAGAATTGCAACATAATTAAGGCTATGAATTGACCAATTATCGACCAACTGATCTCCCCATTTATTAAAGAAAATGGCACAGGTTGACATAACAGTTAGCAATAACAGCATCGTTCTGGCTGTGTCGATCAATGATGAATATATATATATAGTTTGGCATCAAAATGCTGCTAAGGAGGTCGCGAACCGGATTATAGTAGTGGGGAGTCAAAAACTCGCCTCCTCTGTGAATGGCCTCCTCAAGAAATACCGCAAACTATTTTCCAGAACCTGCCACATTTTTTTTTTTAAACAAATCACAGTTGAGCACCTTCAATGTATTGGCCAAACTATACATACATATATGTACCTGCATAAGTACATACCTGTTGAAGGGGTTTGATGAGGGCTTTGCCTTTGTAGCTTACATGAAATTTTGCCTTAGCCAATAAGCCCTGCAGACAAGCACATTTCGAGTTATGGGTTTACCTTTTTGCATCGCGTGGTTAACTGATCTATTGGTCTATCCGAAGCCAATTACTGATTACCTCAGTGTCAAATTCTCCAGATTTAACAGAAATATTTATGTCGGTTATGATCTTCACGAGATCCACTAGTAAGCCCGGACGATCAGCTGTCTCTACAACGAGTAGGCTGAAAAAATGGATGTAGATTAACGTCTCATGTTTTGAAAGGAGTGAAATTGATTCGACGGTGTTTGTGCTTCACCTTTGGTCGGGTGTATCGTCATAGACATGAACATGTGTTGCTATATCAACATCAAGCTACATTGGAAAATGAAGAACAAATAAGCAGTATTGTGGAAACATCATATGTTGCTTTCGAACTTCCATTGATTTCTGGGTTTATTGCTATGGGAAGGTAATTATTAAGTACCTTAGGCATTAATCACTCACACATACCTCTTTAGTAGGTGGCATGACACCGAATGCAGCCCCCATGGCTAACTGGGCACTCGACTCCTAAGAATTTAACTCAATGTCTTAGTATTTCCAAAAAGGGTACTATATCAGATATTCCACAAGGACAAAGATTTTAAGGTCTGAAGAATACCGGATGATACTCAATCAGATTGTTGATAATTGTCAGACGAATTGCCTCGAGCAACTCTGGTTCATCAACCTTCCTACCCGTCGAACTGAAAGCCATTCCATTCAGTTAAGGATAAAAAGAGAAGCATAATAGTTATAGTCAATCAGACTAGCCAAATTACTGAGCTGCTAAAAGAGGAAAATATATCATACACCGGAACTTACGCTTTAGTGATAGCAAATTTATTGTGTTTGCCGGAAGAATCAAGGAACACATTCGCCTTGACAACGTTCAGTCCAAGATTTTTCAGGGCATTCATCTGAAATTCATATTATAGACATCATTAAGTGAGCACCGAATTTCTTTAATTTCAAAAGGTCAAATAAGAAAACTGCAATTAAACTCAAATCTAGAAATAGAATGTGTCCTACTGTGTCAAGGAGAGCCCCAAGACGGTCCCCGAAGGTGATTTCAACTATGGTGGCATCTGGATCTGAATCTTGATCGATTACAACAACAGGTGTCGGAATCACATCCGCATCCTGAGAACTTCCATCCTGTTTCAAACAAATTCTGGTGGCAATGTTATGAAAAATGGAAGTATCAAAGTGATTTGAATTGACAAGGAATGTTTTAGTCGGGAGGGTCATACCTCCACAGCTGCAGTTGACGAGGCTTTTGGAATAAATGCACTCACGGAAGATGATAAGCTAATGCAAAAATAAAAGCAAAATAAGGCAACAGTCAAGAAAACGCACTTGAAGTCAAGCCAATCAACCATTCAACATTCTTTATGTTGGAAAAACAAAATTCGTTTTATCACATTTCTAAAAGGGATTTCCTTAACAGACCGTATTTTATAAGCAAATCAAAGACACAGGAATCGACATTTTCTGAAACACTAGAGTTCATGTTTGCGGCTACATATTTGCATAATTTTTTCCACAGAAAACAAGAACACTAATACAAACATTTCAGACCAACAAGGTGAAATTCTAGTGGTATAACCGGGATCCTAGATACCAAGAGGTCCGAGTTCGAATCCCCCATCAATTTGACAGCCTCATGTTGTATGCTTGCTAATATGAATTTGATTGAAATTGCCTTTGGCCCCCTATGAATCCAATAAAAACATTCCAGATTTGGTCATTGCTTTCATTCTTGATCATTCTATCACAGTATCATTTATACCAATGCAAAGAATATACATGATCTTAAAGACTTAAACTGTACAGAAAATCAAAATTTACGAATGAATCCTAGCGTCTCATACTCAAAGCCAACAAAATCGAGCAAGATACACCATCCATTTTCTAACTCTGCAAGAATCTAACAAAACCAACATAATCTAGAGCACAACTTAATTAGAACAAACCAATGAATTAAAGCCCAAAACTTACAGAATGTTCAAAACTGAAATCAAACAATCACTGAAAACAGGTTGAAAAAGAAAATAAAAAACTGTATAAAATGAATCAATCACCTGTTCTTGGAAACAATGCAAGAGAGGTGAACTGAATCCTGAGAAGAAGAGAAAGTGAAAGGACCAACAGCCGCCCTTCCGCTGGACTGCCTCTCTAGTGCTCTCGAGCTGCAATACAGCCCAAATTTGCTTACACTGGAAGCCATAGCCAGAGACATTTTTTGCCCTCAATGTTGTATTTGTTCTCAAAAAAACAACAAAAAGCTTCAACCTTGGTGAAAGGGGGATTCTTTTGGTTTTGATTAGGGAAAATTGGGGATGAATGGAGGGGAGGAAGTGAGACTGAATCTGTGGGCGGTGAGGGGAAAAGTGGATGTAGTGAAAGTATGCCTTCTAGGAGTATCCGCCATTTCTCATGGAAGCATAGCTCTGCCTGTCTTTATAGCGTGTGTGTGCCGTGCTGTCTTAATTCGTAGATATACATGTATTAATGTATAATTAAAAAAATATGATATGTTAATATTAATTTGAGAAAAATTTAATATTTTATTTAAATGATAAATGAAAAAAGTAATTATCTATCAATTCAATATGGAATTTTAATATTAATTTGAGACAAAACTTGAATATTTTATTTAATTGATAAACGAAAAAAGTAATTATCTATTAATGGATGGTAGAGAAATATTAGATAAAAAAATATATAATATTTTATTAATTAATAGTAAAATATAAAGTATTTTAAAATATCTAATAAAACGTACTGTATATAATATTTGGAGAAAATTAAAAAAAAGAGGCAAAGACAAACAAAAGAGAGAAGAAAAAGATAAATAATATATGGGCATCCTTGATGGGTTTCCAATAGTTGGTTGCTGCTAAAAAGCGTGGCCTCACAAAATCAATCTACCTGTTTATCTTACCCTTTTATGAAAAAAAGTATCGAAAAGCGAAGGCCCTTTGTCACATTTTTTAGTGTTTTTGAGGCTTGGATGGAAAAACATTGACTTACTATGTTCTGATATAATCTTTGGCCTTCTTTGCTAAACTTTTTTTTAATATTTTACACACAATATTATTTTACAGACATAAAATAATGATATTGGCCTTTTCAATATAAAATTTTAAATTTACCACTTTATATAGTATATATTGTAATAAACACTTAAAAGGGAAGAAAAAAAAGGAAAAAATAAATGGTGAGAGGGAAAGAAGATTAAACACAAGGAATAACAATCTTAGAGCTATCCACTAAAAGTGGTCTGGCAAGAAATCCAGCAACCGCATTACCTTTGTGATGTAGGTGCTTGATCACACAAAACCTCTTTGATCTCAACCAGAAGGGTACCTAACAAATGCGTTGATTCCCCTGGTTGGCTTACCATTTAAATACCACTTTTCGAGTCATTAAAACAACAGAGCTCCTTGATACCAATTCTGTTAACCGTTTTAAGCTCTTCAAGAATTCCGATCAATTCAACCTCAATAATACTTCTCCTCCCCAATTGCTCACACACTCCATGGATCTATCCTCCATCATTGCTACGTAATACTAACACACATTCCGAGAGTCGGATCACACTACCATCGGAATGCAAATAATATGGGTGACATAAACCCATATTACATGAAAAATATAAAAAAAGAATATTACATCAAAGATATAAAAAATGTAAAAAATTTATATTACATTAAAGAAAAATTAATTCATGGCCTTCAATACTCCAATACTTTCACCTCAATATTAAATTATCTTTTTATTTATAATATCAAAACTAATATAACTAATAGCACTCCATCTATTTGAGAATAATTGTCTTTTTTTTTTTTTGGAAAGAAAAAGAGCCCGAGGCCAAACAATGTTACCCTATTCTCGAACGTATTCCTCTATCAGTTTATCCCGAATAAGGTTCGGGACTTGATCGTAAATCATCGTTCCGAACTGTTGAGTATGCGGTAACTTGGCCATAGCGTCTGCCAAGTTATTCCCTTCCCGAGGCGAGAAACAGAAGGAGAGTCCCTCAAATCTGTCGTGCATGCCTACAATCCTCTCCACCAAGCCACATAGCTGTTCCGGATCTTGCTAAGCGACAATTACTCCCGAACAAATGGAATGGTAAATAAAGCATACTCTCACTAGTAAAAACTATTATCTTTACCTTTTTAATTAAGGGTGAGACCCATATTATAATTGCTTGCTATGTTACAAATGTGAATTTTTATATATATATATATATATATATATATATATCCATTGATTTGGATTGTAAAAGACTCGAACCCACTTCCTTTAGTATTTAAGGTATCATCCATGATCATTGAATCATCTCTTCTTTGTGACATGAAACTAATATATTAATAAATATATAGTGTTAACACTTAAATATCATTTATGAGGGTTCTTGATTAAGCAATCATCCATATGGGTTGCTCAATGAACCCAATGACAATCTCACGAAGAAATCGGGTCACCTCTCCATTTTGAAGAAGTCTGGCCAAGAGCCCGACATTGTGAAGAAATCATCGGATCCTCATGGTGTTCGAAAAGATATCAGGTCAAACATCCATAATAACAAAGCTAAGTCCAATATATCCGATGGACACGTCATTCGATGAAATTAAAGGTCAGAATAATTGGAGGTGTTTAGTAATTCACATTTTAAATACTTCATTTTCTTTTATAAATTATGTTTTTCTTATTTGGTTGTTTTGAAATATTGTTACGTTTTCTTTTTTGGCAACCTTCAACTAATAAAATAATTTATTTTCTCTCTCTATTTATTCCATCAACTAACAAAATATCCTATCTTTTTTCTTATTCCACTAATAAATTTAACATTTTTCTCTCCAGCCATTATTACAATATGTTATTTTTATTACTTTCTTAAATCTCGTTCTCAAACCAAATATAACATATAAAAAATAGAGAAAGTATATTTTACATCATAATAATTCAGTTAAAATGGTTTAAACCTATACCGAACCAAAATCGATTAATCGGGATTAATTGGTTCTGTTTTAATTAAAATATTTGAAGAGGAAAACCAAGAGAACCGAATTGAATAATACCAACTAATCAAGAAACGAACCGATGCCCACCCTTAATTATTATTATAGTATTAGTTTTATATATAAATGGAAATATAATCTAATAGTGTAACACCCCCAAAATATTTTGAACATCTTAGCGCATTACCACCGTACTAGTTTACCTAAACTAGTTGCCAACTAGTTTAGACTCCCCAGTACAAGGTTAAGTATTTAAAGCACACAATCACATAAGGGTTCGATACCTTTATTAGTTTCTTACATGCGAAGGGAAGCGATAATAGATAGATGATAATCAATAAAGTAGTAACAAGTCATAACAAATAATCCATAAGTAAATCTCGAAAGTATCCAACATGCAATAGCCACTGACTTGACACAAAGTAAATTAGGCAATGCTATTGACACTCTATGCCACTATGTAAATAACAAGAAAACCACATAATCAGTAATATCACTGGATAGTAACCAAATCCACATAAATCTCAAAGTCAAAATAGGCATACAACAAAAGTGTCCTAATTCTAATGATGTGGCTCTCAAAACATAACCCACCAGATGTTCAAGAAGCAGCATCACTAGAAAGATCTAAAGGAAGGAAATAAGAAACATGATCAATACGAATACTGGGCAAGAGGTAAGAAAGCAACAGGGGAAAATGGAAACCAAAGCAGGTAATACAACGAATATAAGAGATAGATAAAAAGATAGCTAATAAAGACAGATAAGGAAAACAGATAATAAAGACAAATAAGGAAAGCAAGTAAACATCACATCGTCCCATGCCGGTGCTTCAACCACAGCATATTAGGAATGCAAATGATGCATGCTCATGATGCATGACCCTAACATACACCATCTACTGTGTGCAATGCAAATCCAAAGCACGCTCTATCCATCTCAACATCCAGGTGGCTATGGCGCGTCCAAGGTTAACAAAGGGGGGATGTTCCAAGACCCACAAAGGCATGATCCATATCCCCAAACCCCCAATGCAAGGCTCAGGTCTCAACTCGTATCGATAATAATATAAGCTAAGGTACGGGTGCCTATTGCTTATGCGTGCACTATGTTTACCACTGGAGCGCTCAACCTACAGGGAGTCAGAGTTTAGGGTTCACCCCAGTATCGAGATTAGAGCACAATATAGCAAGACTGTTGAAACAAGGTCGGGTGCCTACAACTGATACAGGCACTAGGTCCACCCCTGGAGCTCTCAACCCGAACAATGTGATTTTTATATAATCGGCTTGTATTTAGTGACCGATGTCTCGGTGTGAGACAATCTATTTTATTCATTTTATTCGACTTGTATTAAATAGCCGAAGTCTTGATTTGGGACATTTTTTTTCTTTTTCAGACATTGTATATTGGTCTGTAATAATTATTCTATGAATTATGTGCTCCATGTGTTTATTCTGAGTTGTCATTGAGCTGCCGAGGGGACCAATTTCCTCAAATCCAGCATATTTCATAGGATCTTTAGAAAAGAGTTTAACCTGAGCATCGAGCATATGAGGGGTTAGGTGTAGAACCCTTTGTAGGTTAGGTGTGGCGGTAACATTTCTGATTGTGGAAACAGGTTGTTACAAGTTGGTAACAGAGCGTATATGTTACAACTAAAACCCAATGTGCTTACATGAATTAAAATTTGGTATAAAATTTTAAGAATGTGAGTTGAGGGTTTTAGTTGGGGGTTTTGTTAGTATCTCTACGTGATTGATGAGTGTATGACTGTTGGTGCCGCTATGGTTTTAACCTTTCCATACGGAGTTAAATTGGGTCGATTAGCACTGACAAGCACCACTCGTTTTCTCTGTTGGACCCAAAGGGACGAGGACATCCTGCAGGTGATAAGAACCCACCCCAAAAAGTGGGAAATGGACCGAGAATTGGTGAAGGAGATGAGGTACCCCCTGTTGACCTAATAGCTAGATTTATGCCAATGTTGGCTCAGCATTTTTAGTCTGACTGGTATGATAAGGTGGCCAAGCATCACCCGTCAACCTATTTTGGACTTCCTGAACTAGAGGAGTTGGGCAATTGGTTGGATAGGATGGAAGAGATCTTCAGAGTATCTCGTTGCCTAGAGGACATGAAAGTGGATATCGGGAGTTATTACTTTGAGGCTGAGGCCCGAAAATGGTGAGAACGGTGAACGAGTAAGGTATGCCGACGACACCTACACCTAGACCAAGTTTAAGGATGACTTGAAAACTCGATTTTTTACCCTCCACATATGAGAAGATAGAAAGTTGATGAGTTCAAGGATCTAAAGATGACTGATTCGATGAGTATGGATGAGTACCATGCTAAGTTTACATAATTGATAGTAAGAAAAGAGGAAAGCCTGAAGTTGAGGATGAGGACCAAAAGGATAAACATGACCTTACTGTTAAGGGAGTTCAGAGGACTTCAAAGGAAAAGGGAAACCACCCTAAGAACAAAGGAAAAAGGAAGCAAGAACTGGAACCCCAAATTAGATCAAGTGATATGTTATCACTGTGAAGGGAAAGGACACAAGTCGTTCGAATGTGCTTCTCTAGATTTCATCCGTTGATGAGGATTAGTACAACATGGCTGAGTAGTAGTTCTGTTTAGAACTTTTTGAGGAACTTAGATTCCTTATGCCGTATGTGGCTTGTTTGTACATTTTGTATGACCTCTGTGGTTACTTTGAGGCTTGCACTCAATCTATTTACATTATGGCAATTGATCTTTATATGTTGCTTGTGTCAATGTGATCATATTGCATTTTTTTCAAAATGATTTTTGAGAAAGGGATGACACGTCCAGTAGACAAATCATCCAGGGTACGGAAACCCATGTTTTAAAGTGTGCAATATTCTATGAATTACATGACATTTTCAAAGGTGCATCATTAAAGTATGGCATCAAATGGAATTTGAAATTTTCATTTTATTTCAATAAGTTTGAGTTTAACTGGGATTCAAATGATTTTGAATTTAAGGCAGAGTGGACGTCCTGCGAAAATTATGGCACATGGCTGATCACCCTGAGCTTAAGACCACCAGGGAATTTAGTTCCCGCAGTAACCCTATTCTACTTGTGAGGGTTGCTCTCTTCCAAGGTTGTGCCGGCAATTTAAGAATAGTAATGGGATGAGATGTGGGCCATGCTAGGTACGAGCGTGGGGAGATCCCTGCACTCATCTGAGACGTACCATAGATTGAGTGGTGAGCTCGTAGATTAGAGTTGTGAACTAGCGAATTCACGTGTCATTTATGATACAATTAGATAATTGCATTATAGTTCCTTATCACCTTAATTGAGACTACTTTTGGACCGTTATGTTGATTAGGTAATTCCATCCATACGGGACTAAGTTGTTGAGATTGAGTTTAGATGTGAAACTTGGGTCTGTCAGGTGGGGCTTTCTCAGTTTCCAAAATCTACTCTTGCCGAAGTTGAGTGAATGCATATGTGATTTTGCACAAAAACATTTTAAGTTGAGTTTGCATTTTATGGAAATGCTTTTGATTTTTACAATCAAATATACCTCAAAATTATTTTGGAAGGCATGGGAAGGCCAAGAATATCTAAATATTTATGACCTTTCGGGTTATGTCTGATAACTTGAATGTTGTGTTCGGATTTTGAAAATGTGTTTCATGAAAATGCTTTGGATTTTAAAATAAAAAATCTCAGAAAATAAAGTTTCAATTTATTTTAAAGGCCTTGAAAGGGAGAGAATATCCACTGACTTTATGACCCTTCGGGTTATGCTACGTGACTTGAATGTTATGTGAACTCAGACCGCGTAATGTGATTTATGACACATGTGGAACCAGGATTATATTGCGTATTTACTTACTTTTGAGTTAGCTTATAAACCGTAAGATTAGATCAGACTATTAAGGTTAGATGTTATGTTATAGTAGCACATTTGACGTGACTTTGACCTAGTTTGACCGCAGACTGATGAATTCTGAGGACGGAATTAACTTGAGCGGGGGTGATTGTAATACCCGATATTACTGTACGGAAAAATTCGAATTTAATTCGAATTAATTAGAATTCCTAAGATTTTATGAGAATTTGTCACGAAATTAATTAAAGGAACTAATTAGTTTTGAAGTGCAAAAATTGAATCAAAACGGATTTGATAATCCAGATTCAGAGATTTGTCGTGATTTTCAAGTGAAGCTCAATATGAGAAAATAGCAAATATGAAAGAATTTACCAAGAATTAATTTATGAGATTGAAGGTCTTGTAAATTAAAAAGAATTCATTTATTTTGAGGTGGAAGAAATTTTTGTGAAACGAGTCACAATTTAATACCTCAAATTGAAGATAATCAATTCAATGTGATAAATTAAATAATTATTTGAAGAAGGATTAAGGAGATACATTTATTGCATTAAGAATAAGGTTGACGGGTTGAGGAAAATTAATTTGGAACAATTCATTAGGCCCATGAAGAGGGAGAGTTTTGAGACTTGAGCTTTGAGTCCATTCAATTGATGGAAAAGGAAAATGGCCTCTGACCCATTGTAAATTTAGATTTGGGCGTTTGGCCCATGTTGGTTGGGAAAAGGGGTAAAGGCCCATTACCTCTTCACACTCCCTCATTTGCTCTCCTTCTCTTAGACCCCCCCCTCTCTCTCACGCCCCATTGTTGTCTAGATCTGCTTTGCCTTCGTCATCTTCCCTTGTCCTCTTTATTGATTTGATATGGATAAATTTTTACCCCCTTTGAACTCCCCTTGCTGAATCAGTGTTAAGGAGAAAGGTTTAAAGTTGAATCGTGTGAGTGCACGCGGTATGTGACGTCTAACTCTCAAAGGCGGATCTGAGGCGTGGAGTTGGATTTTGGGTTGAAAAGTTAGAGTTAACATTCGATTCACGCGTGGCTACACGCAGTACTCGAAGTTTAACTCTAGAAGTGCTTCCCTTTCAAATCTGAAGGGTTGAGTTTGGGACTTCAAGTTGAATAAAAGAAGTTTAAGCTTCGAGTGTTGCCAAGTTATGAGTTTAACTTTGGAACTCGAAGTTTAGAATGATACTAAATGTTTAAAAATTTCAATACTCGAAGTTCAATTTCTGAGTTTTGGAGTTGGAGTTTGGATTTTAGGGTTGAGGTTGGAAGGCGTATATAAAAGGCAACCCCTCTCACTTAGTGTCATTACTGCCGCTGTTGCATGCCACATTCAGACCTTGAGGTAATTTCTCAAACCTGAGAATTTCGATTTGGGGTCTTTGAGTTTGATTTTGATTCGATTTTAGATTTGAGGACGAGATTGGATTCTCTGAGGGTTTGGTTGGTAATATGCCCAAGGATTAGAATCTGAGGGCTTGAGTTGGATTCTTGTTTACCCAATGATGTCTTTGTAACGCCCCAAATTCCTATAAACTGGACACGTTACCGCCACACCTAACTTATCATGGAGTCTAATCCTAAACCCCACAATAAGCTCGGTTAAAGGCTAATAAATGATCTCATCCTATCAGAGTACGCTGGACTTTCCGGAACTAGGTCCTGTACGATCACAGCTCATGCTTGAATAAAACTGGAAACACATAATGCAATAAAAGTAATTAAAAGTTATTACAGGCAGAAGTATTAAGTCATGTCCCACACCGGGACTCGGCCACTTAGTACAAGCCGATTAAACAAATTACATGAGTTCAAAAGTAAAAGAAAAGTCTTCACGTCTATCTTCTCCTGCAATCAAAAGGGTTAGGACGAGGCATAACAAAAGGGTTCACTCGTCCTCACAAAACCCATCAGGTAATAACCTGATCCCCTATGAGCACTATGCCGGAGGTGCGTCCTCACGGCCATCAAAACGACCTGAGATGCATAATGAAGCATCATTAGTCGCGAGACTAAGTATGGAAGCAAACACATCAAGTAAGCAGTCCACACACATCATGAGACATCAAGGTAATATATCCAGAAATATTAACCTTGAGTCATGGTTTAAAAATTATGCAACAGGCATAAGTTCATAAATCATGAAGTGCAATGCACAAATTCAAAACGAGTAAGCAATGAGCAGTTTAAAGTCATGTGCTTTTAAATCATGCTACAATCAACACCTATTCTCCAACATGGGGGAGAGATAGGCTTTATACGTATTATTATTCGGAACTGCTGGCCAAATTATACGTATAGTTAGCATTTGCCTCCACACGGAACCCATTCACGGCACAACTCAGGACACCATCAACGCGTGCAATGCGGACATCCCCCACTTAGCGTGCTCCATGAATGCGGGAATATCAAATGCGAATGAGTGGAAATAAACATGCATTAGCATACCACAACCTGAGACAGATGGAATCACCCGATCTTTGTGTCCAGGCGGAGGCAGCGTCAACAAGAGTGAGAGGGAGCTAGCGTTACAGTTCACACTCTCAAACTGTTCTTAAATCACCGGCAAACCTCATGTAAGGGGAGCTACCCCCGATGAGTAGAACATACATAAAATAGGGGACTTACGTTAACATGCGGCCCACAGAGCTTAAGGCGATCAACCCGAAAGCTTGTCCACTCATTTCTTTCAGTGTACGTTCTTACGTCTTTTAGGATGCATTAATATTTTAATAATCGTCATTGGTGATCACTTGAAAGTGCCAATGGGGCTTAACCAATTTACATGCGAAGCCAAATTCGGAATAACGTGTCTTATGCAATATGTCAAGCAAAGCACGTAAGGCACATAAGTCAATCACATCACGCATAATTAAATTGCGAGAATTAAAGAGCATGTATGATAAATAAATTCATGACATGCGAATATTTAAATTTACCCGACCGAGTAAAATTCGGTACTTTAATAGTTAAGTGGGACTTATGGGTGCCCGGTGTATGTTTCCATACCTTAATCTACAGTCTTCTGAATCTTGACTGGAAACGGCAATCACGAACAATCACGTCCTAGTGGCCGCTACGATCAGGTTCGGGTTCACCTACGAGGCGAAAGAACCTAATTTAATTATCCTTCCATATAGTCAATTAAATGACTTAGACAATAAAAGTTGTCTAAGATAATTAATACAATAAAATGGGTTAAAAGGAAATAAAATCTTAAGTCCTCATAACAAGCTCAAATTAAATTCCTATCCATGGAATTTAATTAAATTCATCAAGTCCACAATTTGCCCATTAGGCCCAATTAAATTCCTTTGAATTTAATTTATGTCAAATTGGCCCAAGGCCCAAATCCAACAATCCAAGCCCAAGCCCACTCCCAAATGAAGTCTTGCATAGTGGGTCCATGTCATTTCCCACTTACACAATTTAAAATGAATTTTCAGATTTTAATCATGTCACTTTGTCCACTTTTCTGATTTTGCAGGCCTTGGTAAGTGGGAAACTTATGATGGCAATTTTAAACAACTCTGCAATTCCCCACTTGACAGATTTTGGATCAATTACCCTTTGGCATGAACAATTAGAATATTCATTTGAAGATTGGATGAACACCAAGAACACTCAAACATCTTAAGTCCATAAAACCAATTTCTGAAATCTGTTCATAATCCACTGTTCCCGTCGGCTGTTACTGTTCACTGTGCAATTTTTACCATTTTGATTTCCTTTCAAAATCTGTTCAGTCAGCTGTGCAAGAATTGGCCATGGCTCAAAATTTCCAGAATTCCCAGATTCGATGGAAGGGGTTGAAATTAACATGCAATCGGTCCATATGGTTCCCAGCATCAATGGAAGCATTTCAACATCAAAATATGTCATATTTAGTCATGCAAAAACTGGGCAGTGGCTATTTCTAAAATGACCAAAAAATCCGACATTAATGCATGTTGAATCTAAATGGATAACATTTCTCACCTTGACGAGGAGATTCAGATTCTGAAGATGGATTCCAATTCCGAACAAGAGCTGAAGAGCAATCGGGCAGGATGTGTTTTCGAGGGGTGTTCTTGAGAGATTATGACTGAAGGTTGAAGATGAAATGAATGGATAAATGGTCTAAGTGCTCCTATTTATAGAGGAAGGAATTTCAGTCAAAATGACATGATCAATTTCCGCTCATTACATGCCATGCAAGAAGCTGCAAAAATGTCATGCAAGAATCTGCCATAATTTCCGCTTATATGTGGAATTTTTTCCGCTCCTTTGCCATAATTTCCGCTCATTTGCGGAAATTGTATCGTGCCAAAAATGACTGAATTACTCAATTTGCCAATTGTGTCAATTTTGTGTCATTTCTACCATGTTCCAACTTTTTCCGCTCATCTGCGGAAATTTTTCCGCTCATTCGCGGAAAATCTGTCATTTCTGCCTTGATCAATTTCTGATTTCTGCCTTGCTGATCTTCTGGATTAATTCCGAATAATTGCTAATGGTTCTGAATATCTGCATGCATGACCAATTATTTCTCATACAAATTTCTATCTGTCACCCCTGGGAATATTTATTTTATCCTTAATAAATATTCTAAGTCCGTAATGGGACTCCGAATAATTATTAGGCCTTGTGACCAACTTGGGCCCAATCAATTATCCAACTCAAATGTCCTTAATTAAATTTTCCGCTTCTTAAAATATAATTATTTCTAGTAATTATATTCGCGAAAAATTTTTACTCATTTTCTGAAGGGTCTTAACACCAGGTGTTACAGTCTTGAGGGTGTTTGAGTTTCATCCTTGTTTCCTCTTCTTGTGGTTGGAGACGGGATTGAAGGAGTGTGTGTTGTTGCCTCTGTTTTCTGTCCCGTTTCAATGTGTTAGTATGTGGGGTTGAATTCTAGTTTTTGGTGAAGTGTTATTTTGTCAATTTTCTTGTTTCCCCCTTTTCAAATTAAATTTTTATTTTTGACATTAGGAGACACTAAATTGACAATCGGGGTTAGGCTGATGAAGATGATTCGAGACCGATCTGAGGCCCACGAAATTGAAACCATTTTGGTTAGTTTGGCAGTGTGTTTTGGTCGGCAAAGTGTGTGTTGAATTTCCAGGTAGTGTGTTTCATGGATTCCGGATATTGCTTTTGTGTTCTTCATTGTTCATCATTTTGCACCATTTGTTTTTGGGTGTTTGAATTGTGAAAAGTGTTATAGAATTGGGCCTTGTGCTGGGCCTGTCGAAGTGGACTATAAAATTAAATGGCTTCTGGGCCACTAGACTTATGTTATGGTCTGTTGGATCAATTGGCTTTGAGCTTGACTTAAAGGAATTAAAAAGTTAAATGGCACTTGGGCCGACTAATGGACTGAAGTTTGAGAACAAACATGATGTCTGAAATTGATCCATTATATAAGATGATAATTGTGGGTTGTTGTATATAATGAATCTGGACCTGAGATTTAAGTCTGAATCAAATGAATCTCAATATGTGATTGTAAGCCTAAAACAGATAATGGAAATTGTGAATTGGGTTTGGCCTATTAGATTTAAGGAATTAGAGACTTTCTGAATTAATAAGTTTCCTGCGATGATGAATGAGGGTTTTGGACAGTAGTCAGATATTACACTTGATACCCTATGAGCAGTCCAATAAAAATGGTAATTATTGAAAAATAATAACTAAAGGGTTATTCAAATATTTAATTGTTTAAGGAACAATTAAGTTGGATTAATCATCAATAGAAGTAGGGCTTTTGCCCTAGATTTTTCGAGATTGAGTAATTAATTATTTGAAGAATAATTTATTGGATTTAAAAATTAAACCTTGGAAGGTTTAGCTTTGAGTCGAATGATTTCATCCTTGTCGAAACTTAATTTAATTATCCTTAGACATTTATTATCTATAATCTTTTAAAAATTAAAGTTGGAAATTAATAGAGCCTTATTTCATGTCTAGGATTGGAGTTCCCAAGTAGAACTCGAGTTTCCGAGTTTGGACACATAGATCGAGAAGGATCAGAGTAGACCATGACCCAGTCAAGATTTAGAAAATTGTAGATAACAATAATGATTCTTACATAAGGGCAACCATAAGTCCCAAATTAAATAAAAGTGCCAACTTTTATTCAACCCGGTAAATTTAAATAAATGCAAATATTTATTTATTTATTTGCCAGTTGGGAATGAATGCTGATGAATGATGATTATCTTATGTATTAAATTCGCATCTTGAAACGGTTTAATTACTGCATTCATTGTCGCATTTTGAGTAAATTGTGTCTGGTTTGCTTGTGTGATTATCACCTTGATTTGGTGATTTATTTGAGTCGACTTCTCCTGTGTGTGAATACGCTGAGGCCGTGTACTCAATCGTGTCGCATGAGAGTCTATCTTTATGTGACAAATTTGAGTTTCACCAAGTTGTGGTTGCCTTGAGCTACGCTCGATGCGTATGCAAGGGGTGGCGTCTTGAGTTGTGCTGCAGTGTAGAGTGGCTTGGGTATCGTGTGAGACACCATTGCGAGCTCGCAAGCGTTGGAAGGATACGCCAGGGGGTTCAGGGTGGCCGTTAGATTGATTGTTGGATTGACGATTTGATTGGACAATTTGATATTGTCACCCTACATTTCTTTAAAGTACATCTTTTTATAAAATGTGCATACACGACATATTATATATTGTGGCATGTTTTTAAATTACCGTTGGTGAATATATTGAAAATATTCCCAATTGGTCATCATGCGA
>MAYD01621374.1:0-16541 GCA_001909325.1 Ruellia speciosa
TGTTTTAACTCTTAGTTCTCATGTCATTTTGTTTATCGGCTTGTATTAAATAGCCGAGTCCCGGATGTGGGACATGCTTTTGTAAACTGGTATTGCATGTTTTGTTTATGATAGAATCTTTCTATTATTATACGTGACTTCGGTGACTGACTATTTCAAGGCTTAGGTTCAATATATTGAGCTGTGATCAGAGGGGACTAGCTTCCTGAAATCCAGCGTACTCTGATGTGATAGGATTAGGGAACATGGTTAGCCTGAGCACCGAGCTTACTAAGGGTTAGGCCGTAGAACCCGAGGTAAGTTAGGTGTCGCGGTAACATCGTCCCGTTACTGGAATCAGGGTGTTACAAGTAATGAATGCAATGCAACAGTGAAGGTCCATTCCGCGCATGACAAGAAGATGGAAAATTCCGAAATATGTCAAAATGAAATCAATTCTGCATGTTTTGACAAAATGGGGCAATTTTCGCAGCTTGGTTTATTTCCGCAGCTTTGGGGTTGCGGAAATGGGGTTGTGGTTGCGGAAATTTTGGGAAGTTGGCAGAAATGAATTAAGTCATTTTCACGTACAGACAAGCAGTGCAGGAATAGTACACCTTCAATTAATTAAAGTCTGAAATTGCTACAGGGCCATGACGTGGGGTTCATTAGCATATTATGGATTTCAAAATCAGATTTTATCAAGGCAAAATAAGGTGTTCAAGTTCAGATTCAAGACCTTCAACAAGTTCATAGCCATCTTCAAAATGTTCATGTTAAAATGCCCGGTTTGATCCCATCAAAAATGGCAAAATGAAATAAAATGTGTTCCCTACCATATTTCATAAATAGCACGAATAACAAGTGGGTTTCTACACTTTATTGAACAAATGACATGAAAATAGTGGGTTATTCATTTTCAGAATAAAACACAATGATGAACATTAACCAAGCTGTGGCAGATTTCAAAATGAAGGGGTGAAAGGGATATACCTCACACGAAGAAGAAAAATTCTTGTTGGAGCTTGAGAAGAAATCCACAGATTTGAAGAAAAGTATTTCAGAGAGAAATGACAGCTGGGTGTGTTGGAGAAGAAAGTGAATAGTGGGTAAAAACTCTAGCTGAGGAAATAAGTATTTATAGAAGAAGAGTTAAGGCTGTGGAAATGAAATAATGGAATAATAATATAATCTGACCCAGGTAGAGTCAATTCCGCAACTTTGGAATTGAGGAAAATCGAAATTGGAAGATTCAGGCAATCAGCAATAATTTCCGCGAGTGCAAGAATTCCGCAACATTACCTGGTTTCCGCAACTTCATGACATTTTTCCGCAACTTTAAGTTGCGGAAATTCCGCTACGTGTTGCCTGAATTCCGCTATTTCTACCTTAGCGTATTTTGATCCACTTCACCTTCCGCGACTTTGCCTTTGGTGAATTTTGATTCATTTCCGCTGGGTCCCACTCAAAACCTGTATCACTTATAAAAAACCGTGTTTGCCAATTTTAATCAAATTACACTTTACACCATTTACTAAATGTCACCATCTGAACTTAATTAAATTTTATAAAATTCAGATTACTAAAAGTCGCCACTGAATTTAAATTAATTATCTTATTAATTAATCAATAAATCCCAAAAACTTCAAATTAACCCAAGTAATGTGATTAATTAATCTGATTAAATTAATTAATTACTCTTAATTTAATTTAGTAATACGGGGTATTACATTGGTTATTTACATTCATGATGGATTTTAAGTTATGTCTAGCATCGGCTAATGCATTCACAACTTGGATGATGTTATGCATTCTTTTAAAGATGCATGGGATTTTATCATGTATGGCATCGGTTGATTGCATTCATGATGATTTTTAAATCGTGTCTGGCATAGTTTAATGCATTCATGATTTGGTTAAAGTATGCATATTTATTTCGTTACTTGATTTCATGAAATGGTTTCTGGTCGAGATTGGTGTATGGTTGGGTGCCTCCTCGACTAAAGGTTATATACATGTTGCATCACGTACGGTTTTTAAGGGTATTATGCATGGCATGACATGCATGGGTTTAAAGATACATACTCGTATAGATGCATGGTCTTTAAAGATGCATAACTTCCACGTTTGACATCGGTTAAAGCATTCCTGGAAAGGATTTTTAAACCCATTAAGCAGTATACTGGAGATACTTTTGACGTGGCTCATGTGCATGGCTTGCTTATTTGTGTATTCTCCTTACTTAGTCGTTTGACTAATGGTGCAAGTTTGCATCTTGCAGGTGACCAGGGTCTGGGGGATGTACCTCCCGGCCGATGAGCATACGGGATGAAGTTAGACCTCATGGGTTTTGGTGAGGATGAGTGAACATATTAGTTAATTGTTGATGTGTTTACATTTTAGTCATTTATTTATGTCCTGAACTCTCCCCTCATGTAACTGTCATTTTGTTTATCGACTTGTATTAAATAGCCGAGTCCCGGCGTGGGACATTATTTTGTATATTCCGTTGTTGGCCTGTAATAGTAAAGATTTACTTTTGCTTGGTTGTGTGTTAGTTTTAATATGGTGAGCTGTGATCAAAGGGGACTCGTTTCCTGAAATCTAGCGTACTTTGATAGGTAAGACAATTTGGTTAGCTTGAGCACTGAGCCTAATGGGGGTTAGGCGTAGAACCCTTGGTAGGTTAGGTGTGGCTGTAACATTTCCGGCCATGAAAAATTGGGGTGTTACATCCCAAGCTTCCTACTCCTTTAATTCGTCACATCCACAATAGTTACACGAGGCTATAGGATAAACCTTTCAATTCATTGAATGAAACATTATACTTTTTAATATAGATGAAATGAGCAAGCGCTGCTAAAATTAACTGTTCAAACTGCTTCCCCATGCTACTCGATCACATTGTATTTTTGGTTCGAACAACATAATGGTTACACTCGGTGGTGCTCAACATTAACTGTTGTAGCAACTACTAGTTAAATCACATTCATGATCGCTTCACTTGCCCTCCGAAAGATCCCCTTGTGAGACATTTGAGGACAAGTCATGCTA
Organism: Ruellia speciosa; assembly: GCA_001909325.1. Classification (NCBI taxonomy): domain Eukaryota; kingdom Viridiplantae; phylum Streptophyta; class Magnoliopsida; order Lamiales; family Acanthaceae; genus Ruellia; species Ruellia speciosa. Next base: position 3,034 of record MAYD01621374.1, read on the forward strand.
GATAGGTGAGAAATCGCTCGATCGACTGTTGACAGCTGAATAGGTTGCTGATCTTCGACAACCGTTTTCTTGAGTCCCACAACTAGCTTCTTTCAGCGACAACTGTCCGACCCAATAAGGATTTTACACAGAAGTCCACTTCCGAATGGAGAGTGGCTATTGGTGGCCCTAGTCAGGAACATGGACAACATAAGTTTTCCCAGCTGAACTTGGAGAACATATCATTTTGCTAACTGCATATTGTTCAGGATTGATCACGTGTGGATTCTTAAATGAGATTACCAGATTTTTTTTCTCTAAACAACACTTATTTAAGAGATGCATTGAAGGAAGTATATATTTATATAGTTAAAAAATCACGCAAAAATAACTTGAAATTAATAATTAGATTTTACTATGGGATGAAGTAACACATCGGTGCGGGAACGGAGACGGAGATACCGTAGCATCCAAATTATGCGGAATTCTGTTGATGTCGTTTTGGGACTGTCCGCTGTCCGCTGTCCGCACATACCATTAATACCATTAATAATACCCGCCTTCTCTAACCCCATTCCTCAAATTACTCCGGACTCATTCCACTTCGAATTTATTCTACTATCTTTTTTTCAGTTTCGATCCACAATTTTCATCGTCTCTTCAAATCCTTGCCTTTTCTGCTCTTTTTTGTAAGATTGATTGAATGATCAATGAATGTGTTCTTTTGCTGCGGATCCTCGGATTGTACTGAATTGATTTTCATTTCTGCCTTTTTCAGCGGTGCTATTGGTATTCGGTAATGATGGACAAGACAGATCCAGCCCTGAAGCTGTATTCTAAAATGAGGCTATGGGAATTCCCTGATCAGTACGTTGTCGAGCCAACGGACGGCTCCTCTGGCTCCTTTCTAGCCATCAGTCGCGTTGACGGCTCCATGAATCTTATTGGTAATTCCATTTTCCTTTTAATTTGTCAGCGGTTTTGGTTTGATGTTATTGCTTTGAGTCTCGGCGGATATGTTTATTTTTCCTTCTCCGCTGCGTAGATGAGATACCCCTGTGCAACTCGCTTCGTGTTCCTAAAATTCAGACTATCTATGGCATTATTGGGATGCTCAAGCTTTTGGCAGGCAAGTCCTTCGGTTCTATTGGGTTTTTTCCCCCTTTATTATAATTATATGTATGGACTTACCTAGGTTGACATTGTATGGCCTTCTTTCTATTGATCCATTGATGTATATGATGTGTTTTGATGGGCCTCTATTTATAGGTTGAGTAAACTTGATTGGAAATGATATTTCTTAATGTCTGTTAGTTTGTATCAGGGCTATTCTTAAGGCATGCTTTTAGAAGTGTCACATTTGCATGCTGCTTGCTCGTGAAGCTCATTTTGCGTATTCTCTTTCCCTGCACTTGTACTGTAGTGTTTCGGACGGTTTAAGCCCCTAGTAAATTCTCACGTTTAAAGCATTTATGGTTCAGCAATGCAATTCTTGGTTATATAAGTCTGTGCTGATCATCATCAGGATATTACGTCCATAGTAAATGACAGTGCCTCTGACTCCCTGTATACTTTGATGACCTGATCTCTGAATGTTATTAACTTAGGGGCAAAGAGGTACTTGTGGCGGGGGATGCACCCAATCCTATGTGGGGTGGTCTTGGGTCAATATGACTTCAAAGTCTCCAAGAAAGAGGATTGGGCTTTGACCATATTCTTGTTGATTGGAAACCTTTTACATATTATTCTTACTTTCTTCTTTCAAACATCACAAAACTCAATGCGTGGTGATGCATCCAGTAATTTTGTTTCTTTCAAGTATGCCAAAGAAATATTGTTTTGAAACATTCCTAAATAATGGCATTGCTTGCATGTATGTTACCATGGGTTGCTAGAAGTATACACCTCATGTCTTTAATCAACAGACTTCACTCCAATAAGTTATACATTAAGTTGGGAGGTTTTATAAGTGTAAAAAACATTTTAGTAGTTTATATTGCTCCTTCTATTTGCATATTACCATGAGCAAACATTTCATCAGGCATCAGCTTTTTTGCTGTATGAGGGAAAAAAACCTCCTCAATTTGTTACAAAAATTCTTTAGAAGGACATTGAGCAGTCAAATATGTGACTTAATCTCCAGTAAATCATCTAAATATCTAATTTATACTGCAAAAAGTAGGTGTGTTCTTACATGCTAGCATTTCAATCTTTTGAATTCTCCCAAATGGAGTTGAGGGTCAATGTGTAATTAGTGTTGGGAGGAAAGTTGTTGGAGGAAGTAAGCATCCTCAGATTATTCAGCCAAAATTTTTTATTTGTTATAAAGGAAAAATTCTATAGCCTAAACTGTGAATAATATGAGTAAATAAATGCCTACTATAGAATATAACATCCTTTCTATGAGTTGCCTTTTGCATGGCGTGTTGAGAATTATAAATATTGATTTCACTTCAGCAAATTACTGTGACATCAATGGCAGATTTAGATATATGACCATTTTTTCTAATGGAACTTTATACTATTGATCCCGAATTTTCTATGTTGTGACCAACTCACCAAAAATGTTCCTGCTAGACAGGAGAATTTTATACATGTCCCTCATGCGTAAGGTGGCTTGCCTTGCATGATAGGGGCCTACTTACCTAAAAGCTCCCACTGTCAGGGAGGAGAATCATTTACCATATGCGCTCTCTTACACACGCACACACATATATATATTTCAGTTTGAACATTCTGTATTTGTCTTTGACAATAGTGAAAGGAACCTTTTTACTGATAGTATGTTCAATGGCCACAGGGAGAAATTGCTGTGCGCAGTAATAACTGTAATATGCTGGTCTGAATTGTGTCTAAAGTCCTTAGCCCTATTGAGGTTTAACTTGACATTTTTCAAGATTTTTGATCATGTTATTTACCATTTTAGGTTCGTACTTTATAGTGATAACCGAACGCGAATGTGTTGGTTCTCATTTGGGTCACCCCATGTTTAAAGTTACATCATTGAAGGTTTTGCCTTGTGATCATTCTCTCAAGAACTCTCCAGAGGAACAGGCATGTTATTTATGAAATCTCTTATCTTGTTTTTGGAGTATGAATAACCTTTTCAATTTCCTCTTCGGTAACTTGTACCTTCTTTGTACAGAAAAAAACAGAGAGCGAGTTTTCTCGCTTGCTACACGTTGCAGAGAAGTCTCCTGGTCTGTATTTCTCTTATGATGTGAATATTACGCTGAGGTGAATCTTATTCTCCACATGTTGAATGCTTGATTATATTCAATTCCATATTTTTCAATAAATGTGTTGCCATCACTGTGTGAAGGTTTTACATTATGTGCATGTAACAGGAGGCCAAACAGTATTGTGTCCCTGAAAATCCCTTTAAATAGAATAGAGAAGATAGATTATCCCAATCTTAAATTGTATCTTGTTGAAATGATTTCATGCTATTTACTGCCTATTATAAAAGTATGAATGTTTATTGCATAATTTTGATCAGCTAAAATATCTCTTTGGCATGACCGATTTGTTGGAAATTGTGTAACTTAAGGTTATTATACCATCTTTTTGACCGAACATATGGTTATCTCCTAAATAAGAGTGTGTTCAGTTAACTGTAAAATTCAACTTTGATGTTTTACAAATATATAATAACTAAATTTATGATAAACTATATTTCCTTGGAGGTTCTTTTAAGGAAGGAAACATGATGATCTTTACTCTGTTAGTATATGGAAATAATATTTTTAAACAGTTATATAGTTATTTAAAACTCTAAAAAGTATAAAACACTAAATTCTCTCAACTGACACTGATTTTAATTTGTAATTGGGTTTCTAAATTATTTTCCTCCATATAGTCATTCTTTAAAGTATGCTTATATTTAATGTAAAAGGTGAAAAAGAAATCAAGTATTCCAGACAGACGTTTACAATTTTACCTTCAAAATTTATTAAGTTTGTTATTCATTTGTTTTAATTATAAGAAATTATAAAACGTTACTATCTTTTTCTATTGTGACTTTGTTAAGCTTGGAATTCTCAACATAAAATCCAAAACTTTCTCAGGCCAAACGCCCACTTTTATTTCATCTTTTATTTCATCCAAAAACTACTAATGATTCCCAGACTTCACATATTTATAGTTTAGGAATTAGACTCCAACTATAAAAGGACTCTAATAAATAGAACTCTAATCTAAAAGTTGACACAAATAATCAATCCAAATCCTATCAAATCTAATAAGATAACCAATAAAATCTAATAAACAAATCAAAAGGAAAACAAATAATAAAATAAATCAACATTAAATCTTCAACTGATGGAACTCCTTTGACGTATAGATTTTTGATTTATAACAATACCACCCTCCTTACGAGCAGCCTTGTCCCCAAGGCTAGCCATAGTAAAGTGGGACAGTCGTGGCATCAGTTTCCTCGTCCACATTGATAGCCTGCTCCCCTGTTTCTGCATCCCCATCCAGTGGCTTGGCCATGGCAGAATCAGACGCCTTGGACACTATGAGGGCATATACTCTTGTTTTGTTAGACGGGGTAATGGAGTTGAGTTGGTTGACCGAGTGGAACTAGCTGAGCTTCCTCCTGAAGTGCCATGGTGGGAGTTCTTTGATGCAGTGGAAGGTGCTAGATTGTAGCTCCCGTGATTATGAATCAGCCCTGTTGATGGGTAGTTGCTTGAGGGGGCTCGAATCAGCGGGTTTGTGGCCAAGTTCGAGCGGCTGGAAGGTTTCTCATCTGAGCCCCACTTGAGTTCGGCCTCCGCATGATGTGCAGTGTGCATTGCGGACCCAAGAGTTGATGGGTTCAATGTGCGGAGACGGCAACGGATGATGCCTTTTATCCATTCATAAAATTCCCTGAGTAATAGGCATCCGAGTAACCTGGAATTTGGCTAGATATTTGAATAAACGAGTTTGCATAGTCATCTACCATGCCAGTTTGGCAGAGGGCTGCCAAGCGTTCGAATGCGTTTCCACCAACCTTCGTGTCAAATTGCTCAATTAAGGCTTGGCAGAACCTAGCCCAGGTCATATTTGTTACTTGTTGGCGAAACCATCGAAATGAGCTGGCCCTTCCATGGCAAACATTGCGATTCGCACCTTGTCAAGCTCCTCAGTTCCATGAATTTTGAACTGTTGTTCAGCCCGAGCAAGCCAGCCAATCGGGTCCAGACCATTAAATGAAGGTAGAATTGCTGGCAGTGGGTTCCTCATAAAGAGGAGGGGTGGCTGACGATGAACTCTCGTTGCTAGTTCCCTTTATGGAAAAAACAATGGTCATTAATTCATCAAATTTGGCATCTATGGTATCAAGGACAGAGATCTTTTTTTGGATGTGGCTCACTGCCTCTTCCAACGCACTCACTCGAGACTCCATTTTCACCGTTCCAGATATGGCCCTTCGGATCCGGTACCGGCAGGTTGGACCAAATTGTTAAGCTTGGAATTCTCAAGATAAAATCCAAAACTTTCTCAGGCCAAACGCCAACTTTCACATATTTATAGTCTAGGAATTAGACTCCAACTATAAAAGGACTCTAATAGATAGAAGAACTCTAATCTAAAAGTTGACACAAATAATCAATCCAAATCCTATCAAATCTAATAATCAAATCAAAAGGGAAACAAATAATAAAATAAATCAACATTAAATCTTCAACTTAGGGAACTCCTTTGACTTCTAAAAGTTGATTTATAACACACTTACTGAAAAGAACATACAAGGCAAAACCCAACAACATTAAAAGCTAAATCCTTGTTAACAAATATGCAACCTAGCATAAACAATCTGTATTATGATAATGTAGCTGGTTTAGATACATGATCACGAGTAGCTGGTACATTTTTCAATACAAAAAAATATTACAATAAATTCACATACATATAATTCTCTGTCCAGTGAAATGAATATGATAGAAAATATTCTTTCTAACTACTAATAATCCAATCATTTAGCTGAAAAATATACTCAAACCTAGGTTTTTTGTAGGGAAAAAGTAATCTTAAAATACACACTTTACTCATTCTAAATTGACACAACAATTTAGTGACTGAATCTTTCACACTTCACACTTCACACTTCAAATTTCAGATTTCTTTTTGTTTTCGGAATCACTGCCTTATTTTCATGAAATATAAACAGGGAATCAAGACCAAAGAAAGCTATGGGCTTTCTGCCTCATTAAGAAATTTCTTATGATTTTTCATGTGGTGGTGGGTAACTTGACATGTCTTTGAGGATATACCAATTCCTGAACCGGTGACTTGATCCCACCCTAAACCATTAGCAATATTTTTTGTTGGATGTCTCCAAGGCAACACCTCAATGGTTTCGATTGACATGTAACACCTCATATGTGAGGAAGTTTTTGGTGTGAATCCACTAGGTGCACGTTCACATGTGGTGGATGTGTGATTCATAATAAAACAAGAAAGAAGGTTAAATTATAGTCATTGGTATTGTTTCATTTTGTTGACCAAGCCCAAAACTTTCTAAAATAAGAGTTAAAAGAAGTTGTTATGAGAGAAATGTTTTTTTTATCACCAAATCCAATTATTTATGTTTTTATCTGGCAGGTTACAATTGAATTGAGAACAACCATCCAAGAGTTTACTTTTAATTAATATTGATGTGAATGAGGTCTATAATTCTATTGATCTTTTGGGCTGGTCATAGGTTTGATTAGTGGTATTGGAAAACTGATATCTATAAATTCGATTCATTCATCGTAAGGGTTTTTTCTTACATGGTCCACCTTGCGCAATATGACTTCAGCTTCTTAGTCAGATCTTGATGAATTATTATCACCCATTTGGCTTCAACTCCTATTTCATTGTATACCTTTCAGGCATTCACTTGGCTGATTTATTTTCGTAACTTGTTTGAGAAAAATTTGCTTTCCATATATTGTTGCGCTTGATATCAATGTTTGCTACCTGCTTCCTGGTGGCTTTAGTCCAAAACAAAAATCAATAATGTTACATGATGGATTCTTTTTTACCAGTCATTTTCTATTGACTGTTTTGCAGTGTCCAACGGCTTCACGATTTAGGTGATGAGTCAAAAGTGCTTCCCCTTTGGAGACAAGTAAGTTTTTTGAATGTGTAGTGGCTCTACTGCTGGTGTCCTTTTTGTTTCATAGAGTTAACAAAATCAAGCATTTTTGTATCACCGTACTCAGTCACTTTCGATATCACTTTTCTTCTGCATAATTCTTTTTTCAGGCAGACCCTCGATTTCTTTGGAACAACTATATGTTAGAAGTGCTTATAGATAACAAGGTAAGCTCTCAAAATGAGTCATACCAGTGATCCATCCTTCCTGAAGGAAGTTCATTTTAGATTTAATTACTGAATATGACTTCATCCATGTACAGCTTGACCCTTTTCTACTTCCTGTCATGCAAGGCAGTATCCTTTCGAATTGCATAATTTTCTACATGTCATATCATACTTGTATGTGTGGCAAGCCCTTAACTGGCAATAGGTTTTAATTGTTTTCAAGCTGCCATTGGCAAAGATATACTTGATGTTACCCTGATTGCACGAAGATGCACGAGGAGAACTGGTACATAGAAATCCTTACTCTTACTACTCTCCCTTCCCCATTTTCTATTTTGTTCCATGTGCACTGATTTATACTGCCAACAATTTCAAGGTGAGAGAACAGTTCTATGCATTATGTATTGGACAAAGATTAGGCTTTCTCCTGTGTATGTAATGTTGTGTGCCAAGAGCCTCATGTTCACGGGACTCTCTTCTTTGCTAGACAATATAAATTTTTATTATATTTTTAAACTAACTTTTATATTTGTGTTAATTTTGCACTTGATTATTTATTTGTTTATTTTGAGTATGTGTTAATCCTTTACACGTCCTGTGTTAATTATTTATTTCAGTATGGATTTGTGAAACTTACACCATATGTCATCAGACTCATGTCTTGGCTCACATATCAGTTTAAGATTTTGCCTACCTGTTATTTGATTGACTGCAGTCAATGAGTGATCATATGTGTGGCTCCTTATGTCTTGGGCTTCAGTATACTTGATTTTCCAATTTTTAGGACCATTGAAAACAAAGGATGAAAATTCTCTTTTTTAGGAACTGATGATTCATAAACCTCATTGTCTGAAATTTATGACTCATGTTTCCTTCTATCATCTAAAAATGAAGTTGCATCTTGTGGATTGGGTTTGTTGTTTTTTAAAAATTACCCAATATATACTTTCTCCACTAATGCTCACCGGTAATTACAAGGACAAAAATTACAATGATCAAGAAAGTTTCACTCTATCAACTCATTTAAATCTCTAGGGGTGCAGTTACATCGATTTTTGGGATAGGACAGCATTAGCTAAAGTATCCTTTTATTCCAATTTATTTTAATTTTACTTTTTGTGAAGGCACTCGAATGTGGAGAAGAGGAGCTGATTCTGATGGATTTGTCGCAAATTTTGTGGAGTCTGAACAAATCATACAGTTGAATGGCTACACTGCATCATTTATTCAGGTATATATAACACGAATCTTTCTCTAGAAAAGCAGCTGCCGTTATATGTGCATGTTACTAAAACAACTCTAAATTCCTTAAAGTTGACATCAAAATTGGATTCTTTCATCCATTTGACACATATTTTGCATACAAATGATGTACGTAGGTTGCTCCAGTTATTAGATATTAACTTTCAATTGATTGGAGATTTTGCATGCAGAGAACAAATTAAATCAAGTTTGAATTCAGGATTTATTACTATTTCTCAATTCTATCAAGTGTTAAATCAGATTCATGTCAAATTTTATTGTTATTATAATCTACTAAATCAGAATTATATAAAATTTCTATTGTTGATTCCAACTTTTAGGTCCGAGGGTCAATGCCATTTCTTTGGGATCAGATTGTTGATTTGACGTATAAGCCAAAGTATGAAATTGTGAAATCTGAAGAAACAGTGAGTAGTTTTCTGGTCTTTCTATTGTGTTTGGATCCTGTCCTATTGGCATTTGCTTGCTGACTATACCCTACCCAACATGTCTGCAGCCTCGTGTAGCTGAACGGCATTTTTTGGATCTAAGAAAAAAGTATGGAAATGTTGTTGCGGTTGATCTAGTTAACAAGGTACACATATCTTCATTGTTTGCATGCAATGGCTTCGTTATTTGTTTGACAATTGCTTTGTTGTTTTCTCTATGTTGGCAATGTCACAATCCTTCTTAATATATGCAATCATATTTGGTAAGCAATTGGTAACGTTAGGTGAACCATTTGCACTGTAATTACTTTAATATGCTTCTCTTCTTTTCGTGGACCCTACTCTGTAACACTTAGTTAAATGGGTGGTGATGCGACTGAAATTTGTAACTTGTTATTTAGTCTAGCTTGTCTTAATCTAATACCATGTTAGCTAGCTATTTCCTCTAAAAGTTTAAGCTGTTATAGAAGGAAGGAATTTTCTACTAAAAGTCTCTATTAGTTTAGAAGTAACCTCTAAAGACAGTGCAATCATTTATTTCCAACTGACTTAATTTAATATGATTTGGGTGCCGATCTCTTTGATGTTCCTTCCAAAAGGTAAATCCTAAACAAGCATATTTCCTTGTGTCTAAACAAGGAGAGCTGTCATTATTTGCCAATTGCTCCTCTAAGTTGAGTAGTAGTCACTGAGATACATAAGTCTTTTTAACAATTGCTACCATTTGTCAAGAACTAGTTTTGACTAGATAAGTGCTTTCATTTCCACACAAATGTACCAAATCATAGCATAACTATTGATTTGACTTCATAAGATTTTTTCGAGCAAAGTTAAGATTTTAGTGAAGGTGGAACTTTAATTTCTTTTTTAGTATACAAAAATGCTACCCCAAATCTATAAGTCTTCTGAGAATAATAAAAAGATAGAGTTACATTGTGGCATAACTCTGGGTATGGTGCCTCTTCTGATTTACTGTAAACAATTGCTGCTAAGACTTTCATGAGCAAGTAACCATGAAGAATGTTGAATCTTGGATAACTCTTTTCCTTCTAGATGACTAGATGGGTTGTTAGACATTGGAGAAAGGGTCACCGTGACCAAATGACCAACAATGAGCATTGAGAATACAACATCATGAAGATTTTATAGAAACCCTTCACAAACATGCAGTTTGGGTATCTTCTTTATCACTAATGCTTATGAGTAAGAGAGTGTTTCAAGAATAAGGTGATCTGGTATGGTTTCGTAACTCATGTATGTTGAAAGTGAAACGGGTGGAGCTTGCATTTGGAATACAAACACTTACAGAAACCCATTCCTAAGAGCCTATACTCCTCTGTAATGCCATTCAGTTTTGGCATTAGAACCTTGTACCTTGTGATTAAATAATGATTCTAAAGATAAAAAATGATACGAAAAAGAGAGACTTGAGCTTTGAGGTTTTGAGCACAAGTCTGGGCAAATGGAGTCTCTAGAAAAGAAATACATGCCAAGAATAATTTGAAGATAGGCTAATGTCAATTGGTCTGGAGGGGAGTGTTGGAAATCAATAAATAAAGCACTCATATATATACCAGGAAATTTCTTGTATATGAAACAGCATTACATAGCCTCCTAATGACTTATATTTCAATTTTCTTGCCAAAAATAGTAAGAATGATCAGATAAATTAGTTGGGGATAATGAGTTTCTGTCATTAATCAGATGGCTACCGCAGAAAATTGCATGGGTGTCCACATGATGGCATGAACGATCCATTTATTTGATTTAACGTGCCAGATATTTTCATCATTTTATGTCAATCACTTTCCTACTTCTTTTGTGTGTGATTATATGGTATGGACCTTTTGGGTTATCCCTTTGCCTACCTCTTATGCCTCTCCTCAAATCTTTGGCATTCAAGCTGATTAGTTTCATTTGATATGAGCTTTCCTTATAGTTTACTAATAATATATATTTGGGTTTCCTTTGCTTTGATCTTGTAAGAACTGATCAGTGTGATCAGTTTTTGCCATGTCTTTGAAAAATGCTGGAGTAGCAACCATCTTCAAACCCATTTTTATCTGTATGTTAGTAGGAAGGGATGTTGCTCTTGTATGTTCACCAAGATATTGAGATAATGCTGGTGGATTCTTGGTTTAATATCTAAGGTCAAATAGCCAGGTTTTGTTCCTTGTCACATGGATAATTTTTTGTGTATGTTGATAGGCATATGTGGAAATTAAACAAAGTAATCAAGACCAACTAGAATAAATTTCATAATCAGAGGCTTAGTTAGACTTTATATTATGTTTCTGTTAGGGCATAGGAAAGACATTTTGATAAGTCAATAAATGCCTAGAATAGAGTTGGCAGTTACCTAATATTTATTTATTTCCCACATTACATTAGTTTGTTAAGATTGTAAACATCACTAACCTTGTTACTTCTCATGTAGTATTATCATGCTGATGAAATTGGTATTCTTGAACCTCTCTCTAAACCTTGTTACTTCTCATGTAATGTAATACTATCATGCTGATTAACTTTGTATTCTGGACCCTATTCTTAACCTTGTTACTTCTCAGGTAATACTATCATGCTGATTAACTTAATATTCTTGACTTTATCTCTTAACTTTCAACAGCATGGAGGTGAGGGACTCTTGTGTGCACAATATGGGAAGGCAATGGCAGCTATTGCCAGTGACGATGTGAGGTAGACTTCCAATCAAATCTGATCAATTTCATTCACTGATCAATTAAGTCTGGCTAATTTTCTATTAACACTTTGCAGATATGTGCATTTTGATTTTCATAAGATATGTGGACATATCCATTTTGAGCGTCTTTCCATTCTTTATGAACAAATTGAGGATTTTCTCATTAAAAGCAGGTATGATTTCTTTTCAAATAAGTATGTTTGTGTCTTACTTGATTTGCTTCTTTGAAGAACTGCTTGTTTCACCTATAGTTGTCTAGTCTATAACGTCTAGTTGTATTTGTTTTTAGAAAGCTATTTAAGGTGGAATATATTGATCAAACGCAATGGTGATTTAATTATGGCAACTTTCAGTGGTTTTCCTTATGTTCTTGAAGAGAGCATTAGTGTTTCTTTTTCCAGTTTGGAAATTTTCAGGTTTTGATGCTATCATTACCAGAAGTCATAAATATGTCAATCTGAGTAATGTGGTTAAAAGTTTGCTCTCAGACAAACCATAATCATACAATGTTTGTTCTTTTGATTTTAGTGTTTTTGCTCTTCATTTCTTCTTTGTACTAGTTGATAGGTTATCTTTCGTTCACCATGACATTTCTTCACCAGTGCCAATATCATCCGGTAACTTATTTTTGTCTGTAAATTGACCATTCATATTTGACACATTTTAGATTATTCAAATTAGGAGCCTAATTTGTTTATGCCAGATTCATTTGCTTGCAATTGCCATACGTATATTTTTGGACATTTCAGAGTTTATTATTAATCTTTGGCTTTGATAGTCATTTGGTTAGACAGTGGAATGCTGCTTAGTGGTGTTGCTTTACTTTTGGGTGTTATAGGTACCTGTTGTTGAATGAGAAGGGGGAGAAACTTGAAGGACAAGTGGGAGTGGTACGGACCAATTGCGTTGATTGCTTGGATCGAACAAATGTCACCCAGGTTTTTGTCTTTCTCCCCTCCTGGTCATTTCATGAGCCAATTTGATGTCGTGACATTATTTTTGTTTGTCTAAGGCATCTCATATGGTTCTGGATAGAAAGAAGTTTACGACATCTACTTACAATTTCCCAAACGTACTATAGAATTTCTGATGACCATTTCTAGGTTTCGTTTTTTACATTGGAACCAACAAAAGTTTTCTTTGGCTAGTTCAGCAGAAGTAGACATTGACACTGTATTTACCACCTAATCCCGGATTGGTACGGTATAATGCTGTTTGCCATTACATGGGTGCAAACCAGAGCTAGGATCACTTTAAAGTATATTGTCTCGAGGTTTTTATATTCTTTTGCTTCTACTGGTTTAAAGGGACTATTGTTGACATCATAATTAGTATCAATTATTGTATATTGTAGAACAATTTTGAATCTTAAGTGAAAAAGACACTGTATTAAAAATACAATTATGGGTAACAATGGTTATCATGCCTAAAATGCAACATCAACTTATTAAAATTGAATTAGTAATGGTTTAAAATTTTAAACGATTCTATAAGATTGATCATGTTTTCAGGGTTCAAGGCTCGTCTAGAAATAGTTGATTATTCTATGTTAAGCCCTTTGGAATTTTAATTCATGAAATGGGCCTTATAAATGAGCCATGATATATATATATGCTTCCTCCATTTCAAAAATATTGCAACACTTTCCTATCTTAGGTGTTTCAAAAATATTGCAACATTTCCCTTTTTGGAAATTCTCTCTATTTCAACTGATAAAATATTCTTATTCTCTCTCTCCACCTACTAATAAAAAACACATTTCTCTCTCACTTTTCCTTAAATCCTTTGCCAAAGGTAAGTGTCACAATTTATATGAAACAGAGGAAGTGTATATGAGC
>MAYD01621376.1:0-11944 GCA_001909325.1 Ruellia speciosa
CACAAGCCAATCTGCTAAAACAACTATGCCTCCAAACCAAAAGAAAGGGGTGGCATAGTCCAATTGTCCCAACTGAGCCCTCATTCACTTATCATCGGGCAAGAACACAATATCACCAACAACATGCAATGCTTTGCCAAACTCAAAGTGAATGACTCAAATCCAACAACACACTGACCGGGACATGGACCGAATGCATGCAACATCTCATTAAGACTGCCTGCTGAACCATAACTGGATACTTGACAGAACTGAACCACCACAGAAACAAAACACAGCGCACACTGAAGCAATAATACCAATCAGACAACAGACCTTATGCAGCAATTAAATTCCATTCCCGATTCACTTTCATCAACAGGCAACAGTCAATTCCTCAAATTCAGATTCTCAACCCAAACGTTTATACTGAATCAGGCAAAGACATAACCAAATTCGATATGCAAAGCCAAAAAGGGAATGTGCCTTCCAATCCAATCGGTTTGGAGGTTGCACATTACCCTAGCCCTCAGTAAATCATTGGGCACAACCATACCATCATCAATTACAAACTGAGACAGTGGATTGAACCAAGACAGACAGAGACCAACTGAATCGGAACCAAAATCGAAGACATCAAGAGATCCGGACTCAAAGACTCATATGCCCAATTTGACATCCAAAACAACTCAACACCACAAAACAACACAATTGAACATGCAATCTCAATTTCCCCCAAATCGAAACCTAGGGTTCGAAGAGATTACCTCCGAAAATCAACCGAGTGAGATGGATGCCTCCAAGCTCCCAAAATCGTCTGAGGGGAACGAGGGTTGCTCCCTTTTAATGTCGAGGCAGCCATCCACCTCCCCCAATCGACATATCTGCCACCTCCCCTTCGCCCCAATCGAAATCGGCCGCGCGGTGTTACGCGCGCGGCCTTAGGCATAAATGACAGAATAATTGCGGAAGGATTTCACTCAAAATCGAATAGCGGAAATATTGACAATCGTATAGCGGAATTCGGGCAATCGATTGCCGGATTATGGCAATCGATTTAGCGAAATTGAAGATGAAGCGGAAACGGAGAAGACGGGAATGATTCTGCCCTTCTGCTTCCGATCCTGCAATTTTAATTTCAATTGAGGATCCATTGATTCTAATTGAGTCCCCCCAATTCCAAATTAATTCAATTGAGTCCACCCACTTTCCAATTAATTTGATTGGGTCCCTTGAAATTTCCAGCCTTCAATTCCTGTCCTTAAACTTCTTGAAATTCCATTTCTGCCCCAGAGGTCTCAAGACTTCATACTCTGACCCCACCAGTCTTTAATATTTCTCTTCCAATCCCCTAGAAATATTATTACTGTATGTCACCCCTTTTCGCTATTGGGCCTCCGGATAATTAATTGGGTTTTTCCGTCAACTTGGCCCAATTAATTTATCCATTACCAATCGGTTTCTCGTGTCCGTTATACTCCAAAGCCCAAGTAAAATTCTTCGCATATTATAATTTAATTATTTTCCAATAATTAAATTCGCGAAAATTTTTTACACATTTTCTGACCATGGAATTATTTGACTGTAACACGGGATGTTACAGTGTTAGTCTTTTATTCTGAGTTGTGAAGAGAGCAGTGATCAGAGGGGACCAGCTTCCTGAAATCCCGTGTACTCTGATAGGTTAGGTAGAGAATTCGGTTCGCCTTAGTGCCGAGCTTATGAGAGGTTAGGAGTAGAACTTCTTATAAGTTAGGTGTGGCATAACGTTTCCATACGTGGAAAAACGGGGCATTACAGTAGCTCAACTGGATACCAAGCATGACTTGGTAAAGGGTTAGGTGTAGGACATGAGTTCGAAACCTCTTGCCTACAACCCACCAAGGAAGAGTGTGCCCTTGGAGAGGGGTTGGGGTGCATTGGTCTGCAGGCCTGCCCATGATGGTTATGGGGGTGCAACCGTGGTAGTATGAGCCACCTCCCAAAAAGTGCACTTTTTGTAACGGCCGAGAGATCAGAACTCGAACCGTCGATAGCCCTTTTTGGTAGGCCTGCAGACTAATGCACCTCAACCCCTCTCCACATGAGAGATCAGAACTCATGTGGTAGGTTGTTGTCACTGGGCCTCGAACCCATATGACCTTTACCAATTCAACATTGGTATCGAGTTGAGCGGGGTTGGGGTGCATTGGTCTGCAGGCCTGCCAAAGAGGGTTATGGGCGGTTCGAATTCTGGTCTCTCGGCCGTTACATAAGCTAAAATCGCATATCGCATATTGGAGGTCAAATTCGCATTCTGAGGCAAGAGTAAAAATCGAGTATCGCATACTGGGAGGTCATTATCGCATTATGGCAAGCATTTACGCATTTTGCATGGTTACGCATTCTGCTATATTTACGCGCCTGCCCTCTAATTCGCATTCCGCACTGGTTTACGCATTATCGCATTCTGCATTGTTTACTCGTTCCTTGTTCATTTATGCATATTCGCATGATTTACGTGCTCTGGCTCAATATCGCGTTTTGCCTTCGTTTACGCATTTCGCATCATTTACGCGTTTACGCGTTCATTTCCGCACTTCGAGTCCTTTTTATGCATTCTTATACGCGGTTGCCTTGTTTCCGCATTTCTGCCTTTTGTTCGTGTATTTTGGATCCTTTTAAGTCTATTTGACTGGGCCCCACATTTAAGTCGCATATCTACTTATTGAGTCGCAATTCAATTTGTTTCAAACCCGATTTACTAAATGTCGCTCCTGACTGAATTAATTTATATTATATTAACACAATTTCTAAGTATCGCCCATTGGATTTAAGTTAATTATTTTCTCAATTAATAAATAAATTCCAAAAATTCAAATTAACCCATATTAATGCGATTAATTATTCCGGTTAAAATTAATTAATTTTTCCGATGCTAGTCTAGTAATACGGGGTATTACAAATTAAGTCGTCATTAATTATTCTTGCTATTCGCCAAGTCCAACGCGATACAAGGATATAAAAATCACTTGATCGTTAACTGGTAGACTTAGTGTTTTGCAAGCGACGCCGTATTCAGATAAAAGTTTTAAATGCATATGCCAAGTAAAGCACATAAGTTACACAATAAAACAATCAACCGCACAAGAATTAGATAAATGAAGAATTTAAAATAAATAAATTCCCATTAAATTTAAAGATGGAACAAGAATAAATCACATAATAAAATGGTTTATGACACGTATTCAATTTAAGTTTACCTGACCGACTTAAACTTAGTACTTCCGTAAATTAAGTGGGTCTTATGAATGCCCAGTGTATGTTTCCATACCTTAATCAACAATCTTGATTAAAACCAACAATTGAACACGCTCTCCTAATGGCCACTATCGAACAAATTACCTACGAGGCGAAAATAATCCTAATTAATTATGCTTCAAAGTGGTCATTAAAGATTTAGACAAGCTTAGCCAAAGATACAATAACAAATGGACGCTGACACGGAGATGCTCTCTCTCGACACAGGTGGGGAACCCCACGACACAGGCCAACCACCAACGAAGGCGGGGGACCACAGACAAGACCCTATGGAGATTCACACGATGGGGACTAAAAGAGAAAGAGGTGAACAGTTAACTGGAAATAGAGTGCAGGAGGGTGTCTCGTTCAGGGTAAAACTCATTGGTGGAGACAGACGTGGCGATGGTGCTATACTGGAACCAGTACAAGAGGAAGAACTGAAGATCATGGAAGGCGATATCATAAAAACGGTTGAGCAAGGGATCCCGATCATGAAGGTTTCAGACCGACTCCTCGACTTGATGAAGAAACGCATGGAACAAATGGTGATAGTGAAGCTTTTGGGGCGACGGATCACAACTAACACCCTGTTTAATCGCCTACACGAACTTTGGGCTCCATCCAGTACGCTGGAAGTTCTGGAACTCGATAACGGTTACTTTGAAGTCAAGTGTCCATCAGTGGAAGAATGCAATAACATCTTAGCGGGTGGCCCCTATGTTATTTTCGGACAGACACTCTTAGTCCAACCGTGGACACCTCGCTTCTCTACATCAGACCCGTACCCGACAACAGTGGTCACATGGATCCGGTTACCAGGCCTTCAAACGATGTGATATCAATGGTGCTTGATGGAGGAAATCGGAGAAATGTTGGGAAAAGTCTTGCGAATAGAGCTCACTACTGAAATGAAAGAGAAGGCAAGATTTGCCAGGATGGCTGTGGCCGTGGACCTCAGTAAACCCCTCGTTTCAAAATTCATACTCCATGATCGATTACAACGGGTGGTCTACGAAAACTTACCATATATCTGTTTCAGTGTGGAAGGTATGGTCACATCAAGGAAGCCTGCCCGGCGGCAAATGCTAAGCACCAAGAAGGGGAGAGACAAGGTGTATCGATGACTGCACCGCCGTCCCTCTCGCAAAGGGTGGCGGAGGAACCTTTCGGGGAGTGGATGATGGTTACCCGAAAATCCAGGAGACCCCCAAGGAAAGTGAATCAAATCCCGGGAAATGAGGGGGAAGGCTCGAGATTCCGCGTCCTGGATAAGGAAATGGCAATTGGAGGGGGAAAGTCTCAAGGCAATAACAATGGAAACTCCACAAACTCAGGGATAAATACTGGGAAGAACCAGCCTGTCGCGTCAACCTCTAGAGAGGCAGAACAAGGCATTCAGGAGCCCACTGTGAGCCCAATAAGGCCTAATCCACTTTTTGAACAGGAAACTACTGATGATGGTGGGCCGGAGAAAAGTGGAAAGGGGAAAATACACAAGGATGGGCTTCACGGAAATAATCCTCGCGATAGACTGGAGCTGTCCCCTGGATCAATAGAGAATGAGCACTGGGAATATGAACCTGGGCCGCCAAGCCCGCAAGCCAGGAACTCCCCAAGTAGAGGGCAAAGGAGAGTTGTGCACCAACCTGTTACTCGCCTCTCCCCCCACCTCCACACAGCCGTTGTTGTCCACGAGGAGGATCACGCGAGAGGAAATCAAGGAGGGGTAGGGATGAAGCAACATAGTAAGAAAGGACTCCCGGTCTGGAAACCCTTAATCGAACTCCACCCCCCAAGGTCCACGATGGGGGTCAATGATAAAGGAAGGAAAATGAAGCAGTCAGCTGGAGCGAGAGTGCCGGTAGCTAAAGCGATGAGGCTACTCGCAGAAGACATCGCCAGCCAGATCCGACAGCCGCCGGCGGACATGGAATCGGATGACATGCCGGTCGATTTGACGGAAGATGACTCAGATCCGTGCACGGCAATATGATACGCGCAGGTCCGTACCAAATTAATTTTATGATGTTTAAAGCTCTTGTCTGGAATGCACAGGGATGCAGACATCCCCGATTTGCTAGAGTCTTGAGGAATTACACCAGAGAGAATAAACCTGATATTGTGGCCATCCTTGAAACCCGAATCAGTGGTGAAAAGGCGGATAAAGTAATTGCGAGTCTGGGGTATCGTAGGTCCCATCACGTGGAGGCCCGGGGGTTTGCCGGGGGAATATGGCTGATGTGGAATGAGAACATTATCGTAGAAGTCATTAGAAATCACAACCAATTTGTCCATCTACGAGTCTCCAACCCAGACGATGACACAGGTTTATTCCTTACAGTGGTCTATGGAAGCCCTCAACCTGGGATGAGAACCCGACTATGGGAGCAACTTCGTGATATCGCGGATACAATGACAGAGGCTTGGGCTATTGGGGGGGACTTTAATGCCTTCCTACACTCTCATGAAAAACAAGGGGGAGTACTTACCAGCCAAGGATGTCGCCTCTTCAATGACTTCATGTTCGACTGTAACCTCAGAGACATGGGGTTTGTTGGACCTCGCTTCACTTGGCAAAGAGGGACAGTCATGGAAAGACTAGATAGGTTTGTTTGTAATGATAAATGGGACGACCTCTTCCCTGAGACACGGGTGCTTCAACTCCCTAGATTGAAATCGGATCATCGACCCCTCTTTCTCGACACCGAAAGGCAGGGCAGACAGGGCAGGATGAAACCCTTCCGATTCTTTACGGGGTGGCTCCAACACAACACATTTGATGACCTTGTGCTGGCAAATTGGAAGAATGGGCAGGCTGTTATGGATACTCTTTCTAATCTCACCATGGCCATCTGTGGATGGAACAAAGTGATTTTTGGGAACATTAAGTGGAGGAAGGCCAAGTTAATGGAAAAGCTGGGCAGAATCCAGTGTGCTATGTCAAGAGGCCTGAACCAGAAACTTGAGGAGACAGAAGCAAAAGTCCAAAAAGAGTTAGACGATATACTTAACCATGAAGAACTCCTTTGGAAACAGAAATCCAGGTGCGAATGGATTGTGGGAGAAGGGCGTAACACTAAGTATTATCACAGCCGCACAATGGCGAGGAGGCGGCATAACAAGATCAGGGCAATTAAAATTCATGATGAATGGTGCTACGAGGAAGATGAACTTAAAAGAGAAGCAGTTGAATTCTTCAAAACTCTCTATTCGGATCCGGACACTGACCCCGGCCTGTTTCCAATAAGAAGGATGTTCCCAACCTTGGAACCGGACCTATGTCGGATGCTTGATGGTGGACCAACAGAGGAGGAAGTGCGGAAAGCACTGTTCGGGATGCACCCACTAAAAGCTCCTGGAGTCGATGGATACCATGCTCAGTTCTTCCAAAAGATATGGCCAGTTTTTGGTAGTGACCTGTGTAGACGGGTGGTTGATGTTCTTGAGGGCAAACGCTTTGACCCGAGGTTGAACAGAACCCTCATTGTCTTGATACCTAAGGTTGAGGGACCCGACTCATATGCCCAATTTCGGCCTATTAGCCTTTGTACGGTAATGTACAAAGTGATTACCAGAACTCTGGTTAACCGCCTCAAAACAGTGATGCCGAAACTGATCTCTGAAAACCAAAGTAGCTTCGTTGCTGGAAGAAGTATTATGGATAATGTCATTATCACCCAGGAGGTACTCCACACTATGAGAACTAGTAAGGGAAGGCGGAGGTGGATGGCAATCAAAGTCGACCTCGAAAAAGCCTACGATCGAGTACGATGGAATTTCCTTGAGGACTCCCTGTCGGATGCTGGTATTCCTCGGCGAATGACTGAAGCTATCATGGGATGTGTTCGGACCACATCGATGCAGGTCCTATGGAATGGCAACCTCACTGAGACATTCCGGCCAACGCTAGGGGTTAGACAGGGTGACCCCATATCACCATACCTCTTTGTGTTTGGAATGGAACAGCTAAGTCACAGTATTGAGAAAGCAGTGGAGGAAAACAGATGGCGACCTTTCAGATTTGGCAGAGCAGGCCCAGCACTTTCCCACCTTTTCTTTGCGGATGACCTCGTCCTGTTCTGTGAAGCAAGTGAGGATCAGGCAATGCAGGTGAAAATGATCCTTGATCAGTTCTGCTACTACTCGGGACATAAAATTGGCAACGGTAAGACACAAATCTTCTTTTCGAAGAACACGGTTGATGATACGGCCAAGGTGATTAGTGAGAAGCTGGGATTCACAAGAGTCAGAAACCTTGGAAAATACCTAGGAGTGCCTCTATTGCACGGAAGGATGACCAAGGACCTTTACAGATTTGTTGTTGAAAAAGTGTAGAACAAATTGAATGGCTGGGATGCTAAACGTCTGTCTATGGCCGGGCGCATCACACTTGCCCAATCGGTAATCCTCACCATCCCTAACTATTTTATGCAAGCAGCACTACTCCCCAAAAGCGTTTGCGATGAGGTTGAAAAACTTGCACGGAACTTCATCTGGGGAACGTCGGACTCAGGGAGGAAAATGGCACTTGTTAAATGGACAACACTTTGCCAACCGAAAAACTGTGGGGGGTTGGGATTCAGGAACATCTTTATGCAAAACAATTCTTTCTTGTTCAAACTTGGAACTGCGTTGGTCTCGAGCCCGAACAAAATGTGGGTCAAAATCCTACGGTATCAGTATAAGATCCGGGAACAACACCCTCTCGAAATAAAACGGGCTCAATGCTCCCATCTCTGGAGGTCACTTTGCAGTGTTTGGCCAGACTTGCGCGATAACATTTGCTGGAAAGTGGGAAATGGAGAAACAATTAGATTTTGGGAGGATAGTTGGATTCCAGGCGCTGGTATACTGCGGCAGCAAAGTAAAGCACCAAGTGAATCGCGACCGGAAATGAAAGTTGCCGAAGCCCTCAGCAACAATGGACAGTGGGATTGGGTGCGCCTTAACAGGTGGTTTGAAGACGAATTGGTCCAGCGGATAGCCGCCATCCCCCCACCATATGCGGGAGCGACAGCTGATCGAATAAGATGGCAATTGAGCGCGCATGGAAAGATTAAAGTGAAGGATTGTTACCACCTGATCCAACACGGGACCTGGTCTGATGAATCTAAAAAATGGACATTGGCATGGAAATACCCTGGGCCTCAGAGAATAAGACTCTTCCTATGGATGGTTCTACAGGAGTGTCTTCTTACCAACATAGAACGCTGCCGACGGCACATTGCGGGGTCGGCAGCCTGTAGTCTATGTGGTGAAGGAGAGGAGGACATACCGCATGCGTTCCGCGACTGCACAATGCCAAGGAGGTTTTGGAGAGCAATAATCCCACCCCTTCACCATCAACACTTCTTTGATATGGGAATACAAAAATGGGTGGAAGCAAACATACTCAACACGATGGGAATTACCAATGAACTGCTGGACTGGCAGATTTTCTTTGGCACTGCTGTTTGGAAGATATGGGAGGCGAGGAATTTGGCTATGTTTCAAGGAGGCAGAATCACTGAACATGGACTGCTACTCCAAAGCACCACCTGGACGACATACATCCAGAGGACCAATGGGGATAAACGGCGGGGTGCTGGAGGAGACGGTCAGGCCACGAGGGGGAAGGCCCCCTCCCTTTGGTTGGGTAAAAATCAACACGAACGGTGCTGTGGGACTGAACGGGATGTGGGCGAGTGCTGGAGGTGTGGCCAGGGACCACTTTGGGCAGTGGATTTTTGGTTCTATAAAGCGATTGGACATTGCAACCCGTTAAATGCTGAGCTGTGGGCAATCCTAACGGCCCTGGAAATAGCGGAAAGAAGAGGCCTGCATTATGTGATCATTGAGAGCGACTCAAAACAAACAATCGAGCTACTGGGGACTGACCACGGTACTGACCACCACTATGGGCTGCCCGTACGAATCTTGCAAATAAAAAACAGAATTGGAGAAGTTTTATTTTGGAACACGACAAGAGAGCGGAATACGATGGCTGATGCCATGGCCAAATTGAGGACTTCACGGTCACACGAGGTGGAAGAATTTACACAAGTGCCTACCTCACTCCAGGCAAAGCTGATGGAAGAATATCCGCCTGTTAGTAGCTAGTTCGGCCGATCCTTTTCCCTCCCCCCCAAAAAAAAAAAAAAGATTTAGACAATTTTTAACAAATTGGATAATTAAAATTAGAGTTGAGGACATCACTTACTTAGGTCTTTAATTCTTAAGTCCCAATTAAGTCTGAAATGTCACATCTCAAGTCCAAGTCCCCAAACTTTCAAAAATTCCATTTAGGTCCCATTTCTTTAGGAATTCTTACAACAAGTCCATTTCCAATTTCCCAACAATTCCCATGGGTCCCAACCCACATTCAAGTTCACAGTATCTCAATCAATCCAAATCCAACATCCAAAGTTCCCAAATCAAGGTTTCAAATCCAATAATTCCATATTTTAATTCCTTTAAGTCCCAAGTCCAGAAATCATTCACAGTGCCTCAACCCCACTTCCAAAAATTCTTTCATGGAAAAAATTAGGGGGCTGTGAACAGCAACTTTTCCCCAAAATTCCAAATCAAAAATCTAAACCGTACAAAGTGTTTACCTCCTCGTAAGGATTTAGAATCTACGGTCGAAATGCAAAAAATTCCCTTAGAAGTGGTGGAATTTGAGCATGCAATTTCTCAAGACCTTGGGGAAAAATGAAGTCTAGGGAATGTGAAGCTTTGAGGAAGAAGGAGAAGAAGAAAATGATGAAAGTGGAGAAAATCCACTAAGTATGGGTATTTGTACACAAGCAAGCCAAGTGGAGAATCTAGACATTAAGAAATTGAATTCCACCACTCACAGTACAGCACTGCCGACCCGATGTCTCGAAATTCGCCTCCTGTCGAGGTTTCAAACTCTAGAACAGGAGGTGTTGAGATTTTTGTTCAGTGTCGAGCTTGTGTCGAATGTCGAGTTATGGGTGTCGAGAGTATCAAGTTTCAAGTTCTGAAATGTGTCGTGTTTTGAGTTCTGAAATGTGTCGTGTTTTGAGTTCTGCCGTGTCGGGTTTCGCATTTCTTGCGTTGAGTTGTCGTGTTTTGTATTCGGTGGTGTCGTGTTTTGTAATGCGCGTCTCGTGTTTCGAGTTTCTGAACTGTCTGTATCGCATTATCGGGTGTGTCGGGTTTTGTAATATTGCCATGTCGCATTTTTTAATACGTGTGTCGAGTTTTTCAAAAACAAAAAACCTGACACACCGAATTAAAAAAAAAAACACAAAACCCGACACTCGTGCCTTAGCGAGATCGCTGCTCGCTGTCGAGTGTCGAGTGTCGAGTGTTCTTCTGTCGCGTCCTTCCACACCTCAATCCTTCGACAAGCACCTCGACTTCTCGACATCATCACCTTAGACCTTTCTACGGTCTCTGTCGACATCCTCAACCACGACAACTGTAATACCCCATGAAAATGAAGCCTAAAAGTCCAGATAGAAGTAGCATACGTCCGAAATAGCAAGGAAGTGACGAAAGAAAGAAATAATAACAAGAACTGGAATAACGGGAACGTAGGATCCAAATTTGGGAAAAATTCTGGGAATTAATAATTTTGAATTTCCTGACAAGACTTATATATTTGGAAGCTTTGTCGAATTAGCTTTCCGATGGTATATCATAAGTAAATTTTGGACATCGTTTGCCTTGTCAAACGTGCGTTTAAATTAAGTGCCGCCACTGATCAGTGACGGGACAGATTTGTTGATCTGTGTTCTTTTGCTTATTGTGTCTTAACAACTTTGAATCTCATTTTGAGATTTATATGGATGGAAACCTTATCGAAATATCTTTCAAACGCCGTATCATTGATAATTTTTGAAGGTCGTTTACCTGTTCAAATGTTTGATTTAAATCAGTGTCGCCGCTATGTACCCGATTACAGCAGCAGTTTCTTAACTCATGTTTTTCGAGTCCTTCCCTTATGAATCTGATCTTGAGCCCTTCTATACAATTAAAGTAGACATCTTGAGGTTTCTGGAAAGGTAAGGATCAAAATTTTTGGACCACTTTTGCTATGTCAAATTATTTTTACAAAATTGGACAGAAACAGCCAAAAGCTGGGGCCCTCCATGGCTGATTTTTCTTCCAAGATTTTTTCCAAGTCTTTTTCTTGGCCTTGGATTTTTTCTTCCATTTTCCCCATGTGCTCAAGTCTAGACCCCTCCTTGGCAACTATAAATACCCCCTCACCCTCCATTTCCATCACTCCCACTACTCTCCTCTCTTCCTTTCACCTCTCCTAAGCCTCCCAAACTCCCATTCCCCACTTTCCCTTCTAGCTTTAGGAGTTAGGCAAAAGTTAAAGGTTACATTAGGTAACCTTAGAAAAATAAAACCTAGCCGAAGTTCTGTCCAAGTAACGCCGTAATTCGTACGCGTGGGAATTTTGTTAAAGCTTTGAAGACTTTTCAGGCAAGGGATTATATCGAGTTTTCCCACTCCTTATGTACGTGTTATTATGTTTACGTTATTTCATCCCTCCCCGATATTTCTATTTTCGGGTTATTCGGGAAAAACCGGGGGAGGTTCTGTCAAAGTCAATACGTAAAAATCTAACCATTCTAAGGGGAGGTTCTGTCCGAACCAAACCAAGAATAATATCTATCTATATATATATATATATATATATTTATATAGGTGTATGATGTGTTGT
>MAYD01621380.1:0-11087 GCA_001909325.1 Ruellia speciosa
TCTGATAATTTTCTACAATTACCATTTTCTCAGTTTCAGGTTTTGACGATGTCGAGTCACTGATTTGGTTTGATTCCCATTTTTGTACTTCAAAATTAATTATCTTCAATAATTAATTCGTGAAAAATTTGTACTAAATTTCAGGGAATTATCTGTTAATCTGGTTTAAGTCCGAATTAATTGTCATTTGTAATAATGTGTATTACAGTTGAGACACATTTTGGCTATTATTGTTGAGACAGGACTTAATGGTCTACTACAAATTATGCTTGATCTAATAAATGTAGAAGCTGGCTTCATCAGGGTTGTTATCTAGAAATTTTGATATTAAACTTGGACTTGGTATCGGATGTGCCAAATTATTCGAAAAATATATATGATTTATTGATCGTCGAAATTCGGATTATTATAAGGATAGAACTCGTCTTCATACTGGACTCGGACATGTTTTTGAAAATTACAACTAAAACTACAACTAAGCACATAAAAATAAAGTACTAAACTAAAATAAAATATAAAGGTTTGAATTGTTTGATGTTGTGATGCCCTCCATGTAACACCCTATCTCTTTTAAATCCGGTTAGAGAGTAGTGCTCGAAGTTGGGGTCATTAGAGGAATTAATTTTTTTGTATTATTATTATTATTATTATTATTATTATTATTATTAATTGTGAGTCATGTAAATTACCAGCTTGATCTGTCTCGAAGTGCATATTTTCAAATTTACCATTTTTGTCATTAAATTAAAAAGAAGTGTAATTAACGCCACACATAAAATCGTTAAATGCTATGCAAAATATGAATAAAATGATATTATTGCTCTTAAATTAATTTCAATTCAAATTTTATAAATATCACGTAAAGATCTGTAATTATCATGCAATTTACGCAAAATGATATAATTACACTCAATATAATTTCAATTAATAAGGAGAATATGTCCATGTAAAGGCAACTCATCCAATAGATTAGGTGTTAACATCTTTGAAACTTCCACTAACTTGTGGCATTTCCAGAACACATGTGTAAGGTTCTCTAGAGTCTCCCCCGTATTTGTAGCACAAGAGTGGAATACTTGACCCAATCTTTTAGCAATGTTAACCGTAGTAGGAACTCAGAACTTAGGAGGCAGTTCCACTTTCCACAAATGTTTCCAGATCCAATTATGACTAGAAGAACATGGGCGGTGTTTTTGCCAAGCCAACCAATAAGCAGACTTCACAGTATATAGACCTTCTTTTATCATAGTGCCAACCAACATGTCCTTGTGATCATGTTGGGATCACAACAGGCATCTATAAAATATTTTTGGCATCAACTTCATTAAGCACTAGTTGATCGCCTCTTCATTCCACCAATCCCCTTCCTCATTAGTAATACCAACAACCCTCCAAGGACCTTCTATCTTCCTTTCTAAAGTAGGATGAAAAAGTTCATCCCTCCTTATCCAGAGTCCCTCCAAAGATTGATGTTTTCCTTAGAACCAACTCGCCAACGTCATTCTCTAACAATGATCCCAACATAGTCTATGACCGCTCTCCAGGTGGGAGAGCAAGGCTACCCTTTGCAGTTATGGATGAGCATTGGTCGGTCCAAACCGAAAAAATCAAAAAATTTTTCGGTTCGGTTTATTCGGTTTATTGGTTCGGTTCGGTCCAAAACCGAAATTTTGAAGTTCAGTTTCGGTTCGGTTTCAGTTTGGGAAATTTTAGTTCGATTAACCGAAAAAACCGAACTAAAAAAATATTAAAAAAATCAAATTATTTTAATTATATATTTATATTAAAAATTAATAAATAAATATTATATTAAAATGCAAAACCAATCAAATTTCGGTTTGTTCGGTTTCAAACCGAACCGAAAAACCAATCAAAGTTCGGTTTATTCGGTTTTCGGACCGAACTGAAAAAATCAATCAAAGTTCGGTTTGTTCGGTTCGGTTTCGGTTTTAGTTTTTTTCAAACCGAAAATCGATTAAAATTGAAAATTCGGTTCGGTTCAAACCGAACCGACTGAATGCTCACCCCTATTTGCAGTTGAGTTATGTAGTGTCCTGAAGGGAGAAAACTTGATATTTATTTGACAAAAGCTGGGTCACAAGCAAGTCCGGTTTAGAGATAATCCTCCAAAGTTGCTTTCCAAATAGTGCAATGTTGAAATCTGTGAGATCTCTCCAGGAATGCAAACATCCGTCCATTTATTCCAGCAAATGCCCCCTTTATCTTTGGATTTCTAACAGAAGGATCGAAAATAAGAGGTCATTTATGAAATTACCCTCGCTGAAAGCTTGAAAACGAACATGATATATATATATATATATATATATATATATATATTGGATCATAACCAGTTTGCCAGAAGCATATAGTAATCTTTCTTTCCTTTAGTAAATTAGATTAGATTAGGTTGATAGATTGATTTGTATAGATTTGATTATTTTAGATTAGTTTGATTTGTTAGGCTAGTATTGTTATAAATACCTGTACATACATTGAAGAAATATGAGAAATACACAATATTTTCTCTAATTTTAACATGATATCAGAGCTACTCTTTTATCATTCGTTTTTCTACCTAAAAAACTGAAACCCTTAGTTTCAAAATTCTGCTACTATGTCAAACAATTCCCCTATTCTACCTGCCACTAAGAAGGGATTGACATCTACTGGTTCTTCATCCTTGATGAATGAATTCAATTCTGCCTTAACTCCTGAGAAACTAGATAGGTCCAATTACACCAAATGGTCCATTAACACACAAAATAAATTGCGTGGATGCAAGAGGTGGGGATATATGTTTGGTGTGAAATCTGCATCAACTGATAAAAGTTCTGAGGCGTATGAAACATGGGAGCATGAGAATTGCCTTGTAAAATCAAGGTTGTTGAATTCAATGACCAAGGAAACGAGAGCCCTATTCCTCCGTTTGCCCATGGCAAAGGACATATGGGAGATCGAAGGAGACTTATTCTGTAAGGGAAGATGCCTATAGAGCTTATAAACTCCATCGCGAAATCGTCGGGTTGCACCAAAATGGAGGTTATGTTATTTCATATTTTGGAAAGCTGCAATGCTTATGGCAAGAATCGGATGCCATTCAGATGTGTCAGATGCAGTGTGCTGCTGATATTGAGGTTTACAATAAAATGGTAAATGCTCAACGTGTTTATATGTTTATGGCTGGTCTTGATGCAGGACTGGATGGAGTAAGGGGATGAATACTTTCTACTACTCCTCTTCCTAGCCTACAGAGTTCAGATGTGTCTTTAGCTGCGAAGAAGATGATGCATAAGAAAGACAAAGGACAAAAGTATTGCACGTGCTGTTATGCTAATAATCATGTTGTTGAGACGTGTTTCAAGTTGCATGGATTTCTTGATTGGTATAAAGCGATGAAGAATGATGGGAAAAATGACGCTATGAAAAACGATGGTAAAAAAGATATTGAGAAAGTTGCTACTGGCCTTGCAGCAAGATCAGGTATATCTAAGTTTGAAATTTCTTCTTCCATTCTTAGTAATACATACTGGATTGTAGATACCGGTGCATCTGACCATGTTTCGTGTGATAGAGATAAATTTCTTAATTTTTCTACCTCTGTTGAAAAACCAATTATCATTACTGCTGATGGTGAAACTTCTAAGGTAGAAGGCATTGGTAATATCCCAATGTCTAATTCCTTGATCCTTGAATATGTACTTTATGTTCCTACCTTGAATTGTAACCTCTTATCTGTTAGCCAAACCACAAAAGCCTTAAACTGTACAACCTCATTCTCTTTTTCTATATGCCTATTTCAGGACAACAAGAATCTGGAGATGATTGGCTGTGGTAGGCAAAAGGATGGACTATACTATCTTGATAACTCTCCTGATTTGTCTACTTCGGTTCTTTTTGCTAGCAAAAATAAAATTGATCAAAATAGGCTTAAAGTTTGGCTTTGGCATAATACATTAGGTCTCCCTTCTTTTGGAGATCTCAAACATTTGTTTCCTTCTTTATTTGATGGATTGTCGTTATCTGAATTTATTTGTGAGTCTTGTACTCTTGCAAAAAATAAAAGGAATATTTTTCCTCAATCTAATTCTGTGCCTATGCTACCTTTTGATTTAGTACACACTGATGCTTGGGGTCCTGCTCCCACAAAAACTCATAATGGAATGCGGTGGTTCATTAGTTTCATTGATGATTATAGTCGTGTGACATGAATTTTTTTAATGAAGCATAAAAAGTGAGCTTTCTTCTGTGATTCGAAAATTTCTTACTATGATTCAAACTCAGTTTCATAAAACTGTTAAAGTTCTGCGTTCTCACAATGGTGGGGAGTATGTATCAAGTGATTTAAAACAGTTCTTCAATGAAAAAGAAATCATACATCAAACTACTTGTGTTTATTCCCCTCAGCAAAATGGAACTGCAGAGAGAAAGAATCAACACATTCTCAATATTACTTGTTCTTTGTTGATTAGTAGCAATGTGCCTAATTGTTTTTGAGGTGAAGTTGTGTTGAGTGTTGTGTATGTGTTAAACAGAACTCCTTCAAAAGTTCTAGGTTTTGAAACTTCTTTAAAAACACTTTCTGAGAAACATGAACTCCCTTCCGTTGTACATTTACCACCAAAAGTCTTCGAATGTGTCTGCTATGTTCATATTCATTCAAGAGCTTTAAGGTGCGTGTTTTTAGGTTATGGTACGCAGACTAAAGGTTATAAGGCATATCATCCCGAGACTAAGAAAATATTTATTTTAATGGATTGTGTCTTTAACGAACAACTTATTTTTTATATGCCTACTGTGCCTCAACTTCAGGGGAGATTGAATCTGATGAAGTAGATGCTATAAAAGAAAAAGTTGATGTTATGTTGTTCGATTCTATTCCTAAGTGTTGTATGCCTAGACATACTAAATCTAATTTTCTTGATATTACTGAATCTGCTTCTGTTCTACCTGAATCTAATGCTGAACCGGAAAATAACATTAGAGAGACTGAATTCATACATCAATTAGTGCTGCAAAAGAAATTAACTGATCAGGATGATTCGAATACCGAGACTCTTGATAGTATACTCTCTCCTGATATTCAACCACAACAATTGTCGCCAGACCAGGTATTTGACTCTATTCTTGAAATTTCTGAGCCTATTACTTCTCAAGTTGAAACTGTTGAAATTCTTGAACCTCAACTTAAGCCGAATATTGGTTATTCTTTACCTCCTCGTGCTAATAGAGGCAAACCACCCATACAATATGAACCCGATATATCCTCCAAAGCTAAATATCCGATTGCGAACTACATCTCAACTCACATGTTGTCAAGGTCTTATGTATTGTTTGTGTCAACACTTTCCTCTGTCTCTATTCCTAAGAATGTGCAGGAGGCGTTAGAAGACTCTAGATGGACAGAAGCGGAGGAGGAGATGGGGCATTAGAAAAGGATGGTACCTGGAGCTTATGTGGATGCCATTCGTAAGGTCTGATCAACATCTTGTAGATGTTCTAGCAAAAGAAGTGTCTAAACGAGTATTCAAAAAATCTGTGAGCAAGTTGGGCATGATAGAGATACATGCACCAACTTGAGGAGGGGTGTTAGTAAATCTGATTAGATTAATCAGATTAGATTAGTTTAGATTAGTTTGGCTAGAATTGTTATAAATACATGTACATATATTGAAGAAAATATGAGAAATACACAATACTTTTTCTAATTTTAACTCCAACCTTTAACCTTTTTCCAGGCCTTTTTGAACCCAATCAAAACAGCTCTACCTCGCTATTTAGGAGCCTCTAGTAAACCTAAATACTTCCAATCATCAAGGTTAGTAGACAAAGTAATGAGTAATATATTCTGAATGTAAGCTTTATCACTATCACTAACTTTCTGACTGATATGGAGAGAGAATTTTTTAGTATTAGTCTTTTGGTCTAGGGCATTATCATAGATTTCAAAAATCGTTTTGATACACAAAACATCCCTAATAGAAGCTGGAGAAAGTACCAAAAGTATTGTCCGCATATAACAACAGAGGGAAATCAGGAACTTGCTTACCTATATCAGGCCCTTAAAAAAAGACAGTTACTTGTGATAGCAGCTTGGAACAAAGATGTAAGGCCTTCAGTGGCAATGGGAAACAAGAAAGGCGATAAAGGATCCCCTGTCGGATGCCTCTAGAAGGGGTAAAAGACCTGCTAATTCTACCATTAATAATAACAAAATATTTCACAATAGAGATGAGATCAAGAATACAATTGACAAATCTATTATTAAAACCAAGAGCAATCAACGAAGACTTCAAATAGCCAAACTCAAGTTTATTGTATGCTTTTATCGTATCTAAGTTAATAGCCATAGCACCAGAGGAGGAAGTGCAAGTTTTGCAATAGTGAACAACAATTCAAAAAAATTATTAGTGGTTAGTCTATTTGGAATAAATCCAGTTGATTTAATAATATTTTTTGGGCTGAAGAACGGATGATAAAGGACTACAATGTTTATGGTGATGTAGGTATCTTTTGATACAACATACAGAACCAACAAAAACTACAGATCGCTTGGCTTTTTTGTTGGAATGAGTTTTATAGACAGATATTTTTTTGTGCAGCATTACTTATGATGAGACTATTGAATCATTCAAATGGTTGTTCAATACCTTTCTGAGAGTTATATCTGGAAAAAATAAAAAAGCCAAAAACATTTATAACATATCAAGGTCCAACCATAAGCAAGGCAATTTCATTGGTTATGCCAATACTCGAGACATATCATTAGGTATGTGTATGGCACCTAGAACAAAATGTGCTCAAACACTTAGGCCATGTCTTTAGAGGTAATAATTCTTTTGCCAATGATTTAGAAATTTGATTAGCAGTTATGAGTAAGAGGAAGAATTCATTGATGTTTGGGAAGTTAAGATTGATAAGTATGATCTAAGGTCGAATCAATGGCTTAAGAAATACTTTCCAATTAAGATGGTAATTCGTATATGGAAGAAATACCTTTTCAGCTAGAAGGAAAATCTTATGAATTTCTTGAAGTTTGATTTCAATATAATGCAATTTTTTAAGCACTTTGAAAGGATTGTTAAATAT
Source organism: Ruellia speciosa (assembly GCA_001909325.1). Taxonomy (NCBI): domain Eukaryota; kingdom Viridiplantae; phylum Streptophyta; class Magnoliopsida; order Lamiales; family Acanthaceae; genus Ruellia; species Ruellia speciosa. The sequence continues at coordinate 7,087 of MAYD01621380.1, forward strand.
AAAAGGTATAATGAAAGACATGACACATCGGATTCCTAGTTTGATTGTTGATATTCCTTTACTATGGCATACAAGGGATGTTTACACTTCAATTATTTTTGAGTTATTCCAAAACCAATGAAGGACATCATTGGTTGTTGAGGCAAATGGTTGTGAAGAAAATGAAGGAATTTATATACATTAAGTTTGCACCATTGAGAACATTTAAACACATAAAGTGACTGTTAATCGAATGGAGCCTTTGGTGCATGCAGTTGCAAGTTGTTTGAGTTTGTGGTATACTGCGGACATGCATTGAAAATTCTTGATTTGATGAATGTTAAGAAGGAAATCCTTGGTCATTATATTATGAGAAAGTGGACAAAAGAAATCCCCATTGTAGATTTCGTAAGTCAAAATGTGTGTGAAGTTGAAGATGGCCTTATTTTAGAAGTGAATGATCAGTATCAAAAATTTTACCCGACCTTTGTCCAACTTACAACTGTCGAATCTAAAGAAGGATGTGAATTGGTTAAATTGTGTACTACTGAATTTACTATAAAATTAAAAGATGTGGAAAAGCCAAAAGTCACAAGTAATGGAGATAAAAATTACGTCAAGTGTGCTTGAAACGAGCCAAGTTACTTCAAGCAATTCTCTTTTGATAGATAATGTAAATGCTAAAAGGGTGAAATAGTTTAAAACAAAGAACCAACATATAGAAGAAATACTCGACCAAAAAGTTTTCTAAGAAAGGCTCTAAAGAAAAAGAAGAGTACTTCACCAGAACAAATTATTTGTGATGAATGAATTATTTGCCTTATGTGTTATTATGGGCATATGCATAATGAACTCTTGTACGAATAAGGTATCGTATGAAAGATACTAAGCCACCAATAACAGTCAAGTGATTCATATATCCTTGTAGCGAGTTAGGCAATGACAAATACAAAGATGAAATTATTTAACAACTTGATTAATTAATTAATGTATCGCAATAAAAGATGTAATTACATAAAGTGAAACAGAGAGTGGAGACCCATCGGAATGCTTTTGATTGATCACCTTAAGCCTAATACCACTAGCGAATTCAGTTCCTAAGTAACATATTCTACTCATTTGGGGTCGCTCCCTTTATATGAGGTTTGTAGATAATTTAAGAATATATGAGGAAAGACTTGTCATCTTGTGAACGGGTATGACGTACAAGATGTACTAACCTTTTTCCTGGTAACGTATCCAACTGTTAGAGTTGTGGACCAGTGGATTATCGTGTCATTTATGATGCACTCGGACAATCGCATTATGGTTCCATCTCAAAATTTATTGGGACAACATCTGGATTGTTACGTTGATTGGGTGATTCCATCTGTACTCGACTTGGGTTCGTCAAGATTAAAATTTAAAAGAAGAAATTAGGTTAGTCAAGTGGGGCTTCCTAACTATCCATTTCACTCTCTAATGTTTCTAGGTTAACCATGTATGTGGAGCACGCTAAGTGGGTTCTATCTGAGCTATGTCGCTTGGCTGAGCACGCGATATTGATAGCATCCTGAGATGTGCTGCAGGTTGTTGCGGTGGCCCAGAGACATTAACCATGTACGTAGACATGGTTATTTGTTTTATGTAAAGACATATATGGCACCCTTGTGAGCATGCGTGCTTTGAAATGATACGTCAGGGGGTTCAAAGTGTTGACTGTTTGAAACTTTTGACAAAGAATTACCCGGGTTAATATTTATGGAAGAGTTGTCACATTTTGATTATAAGTGCGAGATAGAAGTTATTCATTGTTGTGGATTAAAAATCATTTATAAATTTGGGTAATTCCCGTGTAACCCGAAAGTGCACGATGTCAAGTTGCAATAATTTGTAGAAAGTACCGGATCGTTCACTGGAGGAAATAAGAGTAGAAGTATAAACTGCGCCTAGTGCTATGCCAAACGTTCAATTCGGTTACTCAATCAGGATAATGATGGGATTCTATGCTAATCCTACTCCTAGAAAGCGATGAAATTCTATACTAGGAAAGCAGTAAAGGATATTGTTGAGGTTCTCTGGATCAGGAAAAATGATATGGTTTCAAATAAATTCTCATTTTAGCATAAGACTTTAATTATGAAGAATTCAGAATCAGACAATCAACTCAGTTATGAGATAATAAATAGAATGAAGTCCACATCTTCGGTTGTATATATAATTAACTCTTAGGCTTTTGGCTTATAAGTAATTACATGTGATTAATTAACAACTGATACACCATCTTTTCGAATCGATATCAGTTATATCTCTTCGCCGAATAAGAAATCACTAGAGACAAAACACAGTTAACCTCAAGCAGTAATTCACAATTCCCGTGGTTTTCTTTCTTTCAATAAGATACTTGGGTTACTTCTACCGCTTACACTAGTGCAGGAAAATAAATCTACGTGCATGAAATTAAATCTAAAGCAGGAATAAAATCTATTCACCCAAGTCTCTTAACTGAAGAAATTACCCATGTAGTACTTTTGGAATTAAACTACCAAGAGTGTACAAGTGCAGTCAGAATTTATCTTTTCCTTTTGAGACTAAAATAAACTATCGAATCTAACTCTCAACTAATGACAAAGAGACACCGAGGTTGATCACTCTTGCATCCGGAAATTGTCATGGAACACAATCTAATTACATGGAGACAGACTTGCCGAAAGGGGATACGACCCTAACTCAAACACCCGAATCTAATGCAAAAATATTGCATTTTAAGACTTAAAATGTTTAACCATGAACCGTAAGTTTATCTCAATAACTAATTCAATTATTCAAATTCAAATTCTTCATTCATGGATGGATCCAAAATAAAAACTCTTTTTATAGGAAATTATTTAATTCCATAGCATTAATTATGTCCTCAAATCTAGTTCAATTAAGTCCGAAAAGTTCAATTAATTCAAGTGTTGTTCACTTGTTTAGGTCCATTGAATCTAATTGGGCCAAATTGGTTTTGGGCTTAATTTCAATCCAAAATAATTGTGCAAGGAAAATAAAATCCAAAACAAGACTCGGGATCCGACTCAAGTTTAAATCAAAAGACTCAATTGGGAAAATTAAAATAGAAAATTAACAATCTCGATTAGGATTATGATTTAATTTCAACAATCGATAAAAGAAGAAAAATAATTAGTTAATCGACAATTAAAAGACTCAAGACCCAAAAATAAAAGACTCGATATTGATTTGGAATTATCATAATCCATATCTCGATTATTAATTAAGATGAGATTAGAAGAGAAACAAAATAAAAATCAGAAATGGAAAATTAATTCCCAATGGTAATGACTATAATCGAGTAATTAATGAAGTGGAATATAAATGAGGTGAGGTGAATTGTAATGTTTGGAATTCATAATCGAATAAATGAACAGTGTCATAATCGAGAATTCCATAATTGGGAAAAGACTCGATTACGACGGATGGTCGAGTAATGAATGATGGTGTAGTTGAGAAGCAAGAATAGAAGTGAGATATAGGATGTTCGATTCTCGATTATGGATGAAATAATGTGAAATGGCAAATTGTACTCGATTATGATACCAATACTCAATTATGAATGAATATTTGATTAGAATAAAGACTCGATTATGGTCAAGACTCGATTACAGAACTTGCACATTTATTCTGAATAACAATCAAGTCCAATTAATTATTGTTATGTCCTCAATTAGTGCAATTAACATGCCAATTAAATCATACATTAGCAAGAATACGGAAATGAGTACAATAGTGCGGATTAATTGATAATGAAATGCGGAAATTGAGTTAAAACATGCGGAATTGATGAGATGATGCGGAAATCCTGCCAAATGTAATTAATTGAATATGTGAATCTGCATTAAAAAAATTACTAATTACTAAAACAGCAAGACAAGCTAAAATTAATTAAAACATTCAATCTAATGCTAATAAAGCAAAATAATGAAAAACAACTACAAATCTAATAAACAGCAAAACATGCCAAAATTACTGGAAGTTGATCTAGA
>MAYD01621460.1:0-10554 GCA_001909325.1 Ruellia speciosa
ATTTGTGTGATATTGATTGTTATCCATATGCATAAGATACCTTGTATGTAATTGGATTCGTATGAAATATACTAAACCTACCAAATAACGATCGAAGATTCTTATTATCTTTGTGTCGATTTGGGCTTGGCAAATAATAAGGATTATTATACGACGATTAATGGAATATTAATGCACTCTTTAAAAGATGTAATTACGTAAAGTAGAACAACGGAGTGGATCTTTCGGATGCTTTTGGATTGATCACCTTAAGCTTATGTGTGGGACTAGAGTAACGAACTTCTCTAGTTTCATTTGTGTGCTATTCTACTCACCGGGGGTAGCTCCCTTTACATGAGGTTTGCCGGTAATTTAGGAATAGTTTGAGTGAGAACTATTGGACTGTAGTTCTTCTCTTATATGTTGATTGAGACTGCTTTGGTCATGTTGTATTGATTGGGTGACTCCATCTACACTTGACTTTGGTTCGTCAACGTTGATTATTTTATCCACTCTATGAATGACGGTATTCCTGTACTCGTGGAGCACACTAAATGTGGGCTGTCCTCATTGTACGCGTTGAAGGTGTCCTGAGTTGTACCGCGGTAGTCGAGTGTGAGGCGGTCATTTAACCATACGTATATAGACTTGGCTAGCAGTTCCAAGTAAGTATGTATAGCACCGAGTGTTCCGATGAAGTGAGAACTCGGTGTTGCTTGTTACATTGATTTGAAGTCATGGTTTAAATTGCTCATTCTTTTAAACTGAGCATCGCATTGCATGTTTCTAACTTATGCCTGTTGCATATTTTAAATCGACCCAGGGTTAATATTCATGGAGATATTAACCCAGCATCTCACATCGCGTGATTTGTATTACTTGACTTGTATGTATTTCATACTTAGTCTCACGACTAACGATGCTAGTGTTGCATCTCAAGTGGATCGAGTGATCGCGAGGATATCTCTCCGATGAGGTAAGGGATCGGGCCAATACTCGAGGGTTGTGAGGTCGAGAGAACTTTTGAACTTTCAGATCTGTGTGTTTATTTGCTTACTCTCGAACCTTTTATTTATCGCTTTCAATTAAATAGCTTGTACTAATTGGTCGTGTCTCGGTGTGAGACGTTTTCGTACTCTCGTAGTTATAACCAACATTTTAATCCTTCTATGTCAATGTGCTCTTTTATTCCAAGTATGCTAAGCTGCAATCAGAGGGGACTTAGCTTCCTGAAATCCAGCGTACTCTGATAGGTTGAGACAATTAAGCCTGAGCACAGAGCTTATGATGGGGTTTAGGGTTAGATTCCATTATAAGTTAGGTGTGGTGGTAACGTGTCCGGTTTATGGGAATCGGGGCGTTACACCCCTGTCACCAACTGGATGGTGATTCCTGATGACCTGTTTCCCATCACCACCATGCGTAGTGCTGCTGTAGTCATTTTCGAATACGAAAATGATGGCCTACCACCCCAGCCAGGTATGTACTGCTACACTGTGCTTCCTCTTGAAGCAAGAGATGGTTCTGATGGACCGGATGAGGAGATCGTCCTTGCACACGTAGGCACTGGATGTCAGCATTTCATCCCCCTTGACATGTTGCACGACTTCCCAGTTCCGCGCATTATCTATTATTGGTACAGATACCGCCGTGACAGTGTAGCAGCTTGGGATATGCGTCATGGCCCGAGGATAGCTATGTGGGATTCACTAATAGGGCATTAACACTTTTAGTAAATGTTCCATCTTCACTAGTATTTCACTGTATTAATCTTTGGTTTGTCAAACTTTTTCGAATGCAATAATAACACGGATGGGTTAAATAATCAGAAGACACCATCTAAAACTAAAAAAGAATAGAGCATGCAATCATACGGGAATAAATAAAATGATACAATCCAAATAGTATGTAAGCAATACAGTCAAAATTACATGAAACAAATATCATCTGGCCTCACGCCAGTCACGCTCCAATGCATCAAAGTCTGGCCGAACCATCCTCTCCAGCTTGAGGTTGTGGATCTCCATATGTCCTAGCCAATCCCGCAGTAGGGCTACTGAGCAGTCGTGCCACTATAAAAAAAAGGAGTGAATACAACATTACAATGCACACAAGTTTTAATTCAATGATACAAATATTTGCACTTACATATTCACTGTTCGACCGCGTGTACGAGGGTCGAAGATGAGCACCATCATCTGGCGTGAGATGAGGCCGTGAATGGAGTCGGTACCAATCCATGTAGCCGGGGACGCACTCCCCGGGATCATCAGTGACGGGCTGGTACGAGGGCGTACTCCCCAGGGAATAGGGCCCACTGTGAGGCGGCAGTCTTGACAGAATACTCGACCTTGTATGACTTCGACGCCTTAGGTCAAAAATGTACTTCCGGTGCAAGGATGGTCGTCGGTATGCTCTAGACGTATCCAAGCTGTCGCAGCACTCAACTAGGGCTGTAGGGCTCAAAAATGTCTCGGTATCTAATGAGGTTGGCTAGTAGGGTCCTCTGCACCCCAGCTGCAGGGTCCGCACCAAATGGCAACCACGTAACCTACAAGAATTCCCAGGCACGCGCATGTAATAATAAGACATATATGAAACTAATTAATGCAACTTTAAATACATACCTCAGATGCAGTCATGCGGTCCAGCTACACGTGAATGGCCGCAAGACGATCCACCGACTTGTCCTCCTGCCTACAACTCCATGCTACCGCATGTGCGGCCTTTGGCGCCACGACAAGCCTGTCCCGATGGGGTCGGAAGGCCAGAAAGTACTCGTAGATCCACACCTGAAGCAGTGTCAGGCAACCCGTTAAACCCACACAGTCTTCCCTAGACGCCACCCCCAACTGCCGGTACAAGTGGGCGAGAGTGGCAGACCCCCACGAATACCCCTGCACACGCTCCACCCCCTTGATGATCTCGTGGACACATGATGGCCTGATGCGGTTACCACTCTTGTTCGTGAACAAGGTGGTACCCAATGCAACCCATATCCAACCAATGGCCTTCATCCTATCAGGCCCCTCGTGCACGAGCGTCTGCATAACGGTATCCACGAGCACCTCCCCTCCAGACCAATGCCGGTCCTACAACTCCGATCGCGTCATCCCAAGTTACGTCATGCACGTCGTCTGTAGCACTATGGCACTGGGGTCGGTGATGAGGGGCATTCCCTCGACCGGCACACGAAGAATGTGCCATACATCATGTAGTATAATAGTCATCTCGCCGAATGGTCGGTGGAAGGTGCTTGTGTCGGCCTGCCACCGCTCGACGAACGTAGAAAGTAGCGCATGATCGATGTTGTGGCACATGGTGCACGGGAGGTGCGCCAACCCCGTGCCCGCAATGTAACGCCCCGACTTGTAATACCTCGTATTACTAGACTGGATCAGGATTAATTAATTAATTTTAACCGGATTAATTAATCGCATTAATATGGGTTAATTTGAAATTTTGGGATTTATTTATTATTTGATAAGATAATTAAATTAAATCCAATGGGTGACATTTAGTAATCTGGTAATTTGAAATTTAATTCAATTTAGTCAAAGGCTATAATTAGTAAATCGGAAATTGGAAACACTTAACTGGAATTTGAATTCACGACTTAGTAAGTAGAAACACGGCTCAAGGTGGGGCCCAGTCATATAAACTTAAAAGAATATAAAATACGTGAAGAGAAGGCAGAAATGCGGAAACAAGGCAAACACCTATAAAAATGCGAAAATGGATTCGATAACACGGAAAAATACGCGATAATGCATATAAAGAGTGTGAAACGCATAAACAAGAGGAAGAATGCGAATAAAGGCCAAAACGCGAAAAAGTGAGAACGCATAAATCCTACGATAATGCGTAAATAGTCGCGAAAATGCGTAAACGCGTAAAAGATGCGTCAATGCCCTCCCAATACTGAAGCATGTGATTTCACAGCAGAATGCGTGAATAATGCGATACGCGATTTTTATTCTTCGTTTCAGAATGCGATAATGACCGCCCAATATGCGAATCTCGATTTCCCTTTTACCATCAGAATGCGATATTACTCTCAAATATGCGATATGCGAAATTGGCCTAAAAATGCGATTATTCTTCAGACCCCAATTATTCGATTACACAACTTTATTTCTTATTCTTTCTCTACTGAATGACCATCCCTATAAATACCCTTCCAGACTTCATTCTAGGGTTACACCTTCATTTTCATCTTCTTCTCCATTCTCATCTTCCTTTCCATTTTTCTCTGCAACATTTCTCTGTGAGCTGTGGAATTTCTGTCCAAGACCAAACCAACCATTTTCACTATCCTTGAGGTATAAACATTTATTAAGGATCATCTCATTTATTCCTTACAGCACCAACATCATTTCCACCTGCATTCTCAGTTCTGTAAAAATCTGGAAACTGGAAGTTTTATGTTCAAAACTATTACTGTATTTCAAAGCTTGATAATATGTTAGAAACCCATTGTACATTACGCTGTTTATGTGAAACAATTAGATAATACATTCCACCATTTTTACTTAGATTAAACTGAAACTTGTTGGATGAACATTAAGAAGATTTTCAGGAACTGGATGAAGTTATGCAGCTGGACTTGAACATATAAGTTTACCTTGAAACAAATCTAAGATTAAAATCCATAATAATCCAAAGTTTGGACGTAATGCCACTGTACAAAAGCCAGCATTGAATTTAATGCATATGTACTGTACAAGTACTGTGTGTCTGAATGAGGAGTGAGACTTGTTAAAGATTGGCATAAGACAAATCTGCACTTCCGCATTTTGATAAAACGCGGAAATGCGTAAGAAGGGAACAAAATGCGTATATGGCCTTCCAAGTGGTATAATGCGGAATTTCATCAATAATGCGTAAATGACTACTATGCTGAATCATGCAAAATTGACTTTTAGACGATGTTGGGCTTGATCGATTTATTTAACTGGGCTCAATTAAATTACTTGGGGTAATCTATTACTGGACCGAATTACACTAATTGGACAATTATTAAACCCAATTTAATTAATTATTCCCTTTGGGCCTAATAGGATTTATTGGATAATTGATCACCAACCCATTTAATTAATTAATTATCCATGAACATACTATTGTTCAAGTCTTATAGACTATCTTGTCTGGATAATTTATTAGGCTCCTCCGGTTACTAAGTTGCGACATAGGACTTTGCGTGTGTGTGGATTATTACTCAAAAATTTTCTCAAGTGGTTGATAAAGATATGAATGCATTACATTGGGCAACCATAAGTCCCACCTAATTATTAAAGTGTCGAATATCACGCGGCCGGGTAAATTTAAATTATCGCATGCCATACTTTAACTCGCTTTATCTAATGATTGTGATTTAACTTGATTGGATTCCTATGTGAAATTGGTTGTCATTCATATGCATAATATACCTTGTATGTAAATTGGGTTCGTAAGAAATATACTAAGCCTACCGAACAACGATCAAAGATTCCTATTATCTTTGTGTCGATTTGGGCTTGAAAAATAACAAGAATTATTATACGACGAATAATAGAATATTAATGCATTCTTTAAAAGACGTAATTACGTAAAGTGGAATTTCGGAGTGGATCTGTCGGATGCTTTTGAACTGATCACCTTAAGCTTATGTGTGGGGCTAGAGTGACGAACTTCTCTAGTTTCCTTTGTGTGTTGTTCTACTCATCAGGGGTATCTCCCCTTACATGAGGTTTGTCGGTAATTTAAGAATAGTGTGAGTGTGAACTATCGGATGTAGTTCCGCTCTCGTATGTCGATTGAGATTGCTTTGGTCATCAGGTATTGATCGGGGGAATCCATCTACCCTTGACTCCAGTTCGTTGCGATTGATTATTTTTATCCACTCTCTGAATGTCGGTATTCCCGTACTTGTGGAGCACGCTAAGTGGGGACTGTCGACATTGTACGCGTCGACGGTGTCCTGAGTTGTGCCGCGGTAGTCGAGTGTGAGACGGACATATAACTATACATACAAAGACTTGATTAGCAGTTCAAAGTACTTATGTATAGTTCCGAGTGTTCCGACGAAGTGAGAGCTCGGTGTTGTTTGTTGCATTGATTTGAAATCACGTTTTAAACTGCTCATACCTTTGAACTGAGCTTCGCATTGCACATTTTCAACTTATGCCTGTTGCATATTTTAAACTGACCCTGGGTTAATATTTATGGAGATATTACTCCAGCGTCTCATGTTGCGTGATTCGTATTACTTGACTTATATGTATTCCATACTTAGTCTCACGACTAATGATGCTAGTGTTGCATCTCAGGTGGACCAAATGATCGCGAGGATATCCCTCCGATGTCATAAGGGATCGGGCCAATACCTGAGGGTTGTGAGGTCGAAAGAACTTTTGAGCTTACAGGATTATGTGTTTACTTATTACCTCTCGAACCTTCATTTATTTATTACTTTCAATTAAACGGCTTGTACTAATTGGTTGGGTCTCGGTGTGATACGTGTTTGTACTCTTGTAGTTTTAATCAACATTTAACCCTTTCTATGTTAATGTGCTTTTATTCCAAGTATGCTAAGCTGCGATCAGGGGGGACTTGGCTTCCTGTAATCCAGCGTACTCTGATAGGTTAAGATAATTAAGCCTGAGCACCGAGCTTATGATGCAGTTTTAGGGTTAGATTCCGTTATAAGTCAGGTGTGGCAGTGACGTGTCCGGTTTATAGGAATCGAGGCGTTACAAGTTGGTATCAGAGCGTATATGCTCTAATACCCTTCCACATGTGTAAATTGGGTCGCTGGCACTAACAAGCATACCGTACTTACGTTGTGTAGATGCCTCCTCGTAGAGCTAGAGCCGCTCCCGTTCGTAATGAGATCCCTAGTGTTCATGAGGCCACAGAGGCCGAGCATGAGGAAGAGTCTGTGGGTAACATACCTCCCGCAACTTAGAATGTTAACTAGCCCAACGCACCGGGTGGTGATCCTTTTGCACAATTCATGGCTATGATGAACCGTATGAATCAGGCAGCAGTTGTGAATCCGTTTAAGGAAGTTGCCTGAGCTAAGCCTCCGTAGTTCCATGGATCTACAGAACCAACAGAATTGGAGGGATGGTTAAGCCGTATTGAGGGCACGTTCAGAGTGGCAGAGTACCCCGAAAACAAGAAAGTTAATATTGGTGTCCACTATTTGGATGGTGAGGCACGATTTTGGTGGGAGACAGTCAAGAATGAGAAACAGGACGACCCGACCTACACTTGGGAACGCTTTGTGGCCGACTTAAAGGCCAGGTTCTATCCGATGTTCATGCGAAAGATAAAGTTCGATGAGTTTAAGAATCTTAAGCAGATAAAAGGAATGTCAGTGGCGGTGTACCAAGCCAAGTTCACTGAGTTATTCAAATACCTACCAAAGGGTTGCAACATGCAAGAATTCTTGACTGACCAGTTTAAGGGTGGACTGCTCGCTCACATTAGGAATGTGATCTCTGCTTTAGGGATCCCAACAGTACAGGAAATATATGAGAAAGCAGTGAATCAGGCACGCCGATGCTACCAGTCATATCAGGAAAGGATCCAAAATGACAGAGAGAAAAAGAAACAGAAAGGTGTTGTAATCCATGATGCGCAACCAATTCAGGCAGTCAGGCCAGACAACCGTAGTGCACACTACCACAAGGATAAGAAATAGAACTGTAATCAGTTGAAGGGCAAAGGCAGAATGATACAGTCTGAGGGGTCAGTTAATCGATGCAAACATTGTGGAAAGAGCCACACTGGGCTCAGGTGTGATGGAGGACCTATTACCTGCTACAACTGTGGGCAGGAAGGACATATAAGCCGTGCATGTCCCTATCCTCGACAGAATCAGGGGCAGGGACAGAACCAGCAGCATAGTCGCCCAGAATACAGTTGGACAGGGGAAAGCAAGTGATGCAAGCACCGAACAACCGTCACGGGGGACGACTGAATGTCATCAACCGTACTGAAGCTGAAAACTGAGCAGACATCATCACGGGTACCTTCTCCATCCTTAGTCATCCAGCTTACATTCTTTTCGATTCAGGTGCATCATGTTCATTCATATCCAATAGATTTTCATCTTTGTGTGGTTTGATGCCTACCCTAGACATTCGGACGGTAGTTACTTTACCATCCGGCGAGGCCATTCCTTGCACTAGGATGTATCAGGATGTTCCTATTAGGATAGGAGAGGTAGAACTCCCTTCCAACCTGTTAGAATTCCCACTGATCGACTTCGACACAGTTCTAGGTATAGATTGGTTAGTAAAGTATCAGGCACGCATCGACTATCAGAGCAGAAAGTTGACCATGAAAGGACCGAAGGGACAGAGAATATCGTACAAGCAGTTTCCGAAAGAGCCGACAGTCAAGATAGTATCAGTAGTCAGTTTTGGGGCAATGATCAGAAAAGGGTATCTAGTTTTCCTATGCTCAGCATTCGACCTGAACTCAGACTTGACAGACTTAGAGAACAAACCAGTGGTGGGAGAATTCCCAGATGTATTCCCCGAGGAGATACCAGGCATGCCGCCAGTCAGGGAGATAGAGTTCACTATCGATTTGGTTCCGGAGACGAAACCTATCCACAAAGCACCGTACCGTATGGCTCCGGCGGAACTGAAAGAACTATACGAATAGTTGAAGGAGTTGCTCGACAAAAGATACATCAGACCCAGTGGATCACCGTGGGGTGCACCAGTGTTATTCATGAAGAAGAAAGATGACAGCTTGAGATTGTGCATCGTCTACAGAGAGTTGAACAAGGTGACAATGAAGAACCAGTATCCATTGCCCAGGATCGATGACTTGTTTGATCAACTCAAAGGAGCTAAAGTATTCTCCAAGATTGATCTCCGAGCGGGATATCATCAGTTCCGAATATCAGAACAGGATATTCCTAAGACTGCCTTTCATACGAGATATGGGCATTATGAGTTCACATGATGCCGTTTGGACTCACCAATGCACCGACAATCTTTATGGACCTAATGAACAGAGTCTTCAAGCAGTTTCTGGACCGATTCGTGGTAGTATTCATTGATGACATACTAGTGTACTCGAAGGGTCATGAAGATCATGCTCAGCACTTGAGAACAGTGCTACAGATCATGCGAGACCATCAGTTGTATGCCAAACTATCCAAATGTGAGTTTTGGATAAACAGAGTTGCCTTCTTAGGACACGTGGTAACAGAAGAAGGAATAATAGTTGACCCATCAAAGCTTGAGGTGGTTTGAAATTGGCCTACGCCCAAGAACGTGACAGATATCCGCTCATTTTTTGGACTAGCAGGGTATTACCAAAGATTTGTGGAAAACTTCTCCCAGATTGCCAAACCGATGACTCAGTTGATTAAGAATGATGTTTCCTTCAAATGGGACGAGGCCTGTGAGAGAGCTTTTCAGAGATTGAAAGATATCCTAACCAAAGCACCAGTACTGACTTTACCGGTTGAGGGAGTAGATTGTGATATCTACACAGATGCATCTAAGAATGGTATTGGATGTGTGCTTATGCAAAATCGGAAAGTCATCGCTTATGCATCGCGTCAGCTGAAGAAGCACGAAGAGAACTATCCTACTCATGATTTAGAGATGGTCGCAGTGATCCACGCACTTAAGATATGAAGACACTACATTTATGGTGTCAAGAGCAGAATTTTTATGGATCACAAGAACTTGAAATACATCTTCACACAAGACAAGCTCAATTTCCGACAACGACGATGGATGGAACTGGTGAAGGATTATGATACAAAAATCCATTACCATGAAGGGAAGGTGAATGTGGTCGCCGATGCCCTAAGCCGAAAGCCGTACCAAGTGATTGGTCCAGAGGTGAAAATGAGCAATGCAACATGTAAAGAGTTCCGGAAGATAAGTGTTCGATTCTTGGAATATGACGATGGTGAGAATCTGAACACCTTGATCATCACTCCTTCGATCTACTCAGACATCATTCAGAAACAGATGACAGATCAGAAATTGGCCAGAATAAGAGAAACAGTCCTCGCGGGAGAGGCAAGAGCGTATACCCAGCAAGTGCACAGAATTAAAACAGATTATTCTGAAAGAGGCTCACAATACCCCGTACTCGGTGCATCCGGGTGGAACTAAACTCTACAAGGATTTGAAGCAGAGTTTCAGGTGGGCGGGGATGAAGCGTGAAGGGGCAGAATTTGTTGCGAAGTGTATGACATGCCAAAAGGTCAAGATTCAGCACATGAGAACAGCGGGATTAGTCCAACCGCTTGAGATTCCACAGTGGAAATGGGAATTCATTTCAATGGATTTTGTTACCGGTTTGCCGAGGACAAGATCAGGCAAGGATGCGATTTGGGTCATTGTGGATCGACTGACCAAATCAGCAATATTCATCCCGATTAAGGAAACATGGACTTTCGAAAAGTTGTCAGAGTTATACATCGAATATGTTGTAACAAGGTTCGGAGTACCTAAGAGATAATATCGGATCGAGATGCCCGATATCAGTCCACTGTATGGAAGCGTGTGCAGGAGACACTTGGCACGAAATTGAAAATGAGTTCAGCATATC
>MAYD01621607.1:0-10717 GCA_001909325.1 Ruellia speciosa
CATGACTCACCTGATGCCGGTCTAATAGCATTCAAAACAGAGAAAACAGGCTTGTGTTGCTTCATTGTTGCTGTCTGTAGAAAATATGCCCTTATCCTCTGTCACTCTGTCGTGCTCGGCCCCTCCCCAATACTTCAACCTTCCAGTCGTCGGAATGCAGGAGGGTTATTCGATGGTGAAACGCCGTAGCTTGATGGAGAAAAGTTCTACACAGCCATCGCGATCGACTGGTTCTGATTCCAGACCTTATCTCTTAAAGTTTCTCTCTCTAAAAGTCTTGTTGAAGAAGATTGGGGCATTTATGACATTTCATAAAAGATTTTCTTTTCCCTTTTCTTTTGAACCCTGTATTTGGGGGAGGGAGTAAATTGGGAGTATTTTGGATGTGAGGGGATACATAAGGAAGACATGCTACTAGTGGATTGGAATAAACCCCATCGGAGAGGGGGTTGGCTTACAATGGCCTTGATTTTAACCCCAATGGGGGAAAATTGGGCTTTTAACTTGGGCTGGATAATTTATCTACCCCAATTAAAGAAGGGAGTAACAATTGGATCCTGACCCGTTTGAAATTCTGCACGGCCCGGCCCATTTTCATCCTCCACAAACGCCACCCAACCTCAAACTAATGCGAAACTTTGGGAAAAATCGACAGCAAGAGCAATGTTGTCGGCTGAGGATGATGAATTTCGTCGCCGGAAACTTGAAGAAGCCCTCGAAGTGAAATCCCTCCGTCGTATCATTAGCGCCTATCTGAAGTATTTCCTCTCTCTTACTTGCAGTTGGTGATGCTAGTTTGCGTGTATCTATTTTCCCCTAATTAGATTGTTTAGTTGTTAATTATGTTTTGCGGTCGATTACGTCTTTTGAGTTCGGTACATTGCCTTCTCTTGGGTTGTATTAACTGGACTAGTACTGAAGATTGTGACCAACTGTCTATATTGAGTAATTTTTGACAGACATGGCTGTAGATTTATGCAGCGTTGAGATGGATTTGAAATCGTAGCAATGAACCTTGAAATTACTGTCAGAGAGTTATTGAAGATAAATGGTCAAGTACTTACTGTTTTACATATGGAAGATGAGATGAGTGTAAATATACCATTTGATTTTGAACATGAAACCTGGCCTAGTCCTTAAGCCGGAGTTTAGCATATTTTGGTGCTGTTCATAGTGCTTAGACATTTATCTGTTGTTCATTTTGACAATTGTTAGTTACCAACATATAGAATGTTAAGGGGATTCTGTGAAATAAGGTCAGACTAGCCCTAGAAACTGGTAGCCTGATTCAGTTTGAGCTTTGAAATGGATGATCATGAGTTAGGAAGTTAGGACTCCTATGGGAAGAGTATGAATGAGACAATCATTTTGATTACTTAGCTGAGGATGAGTTTATCAGTCTGAAGCTCACATGCCAAAATGACACATATTTAACAGTAGTGGTACTAGTTAAAAGGTTACTGCTGTCTAATTGAACTGAAATTAGGAAGTACATAATGCAAAAATCAATTAATGCCTGTGGAGATGGATTATGTAAGGTAGGGTTTCAAATTTAATTAGTCTCAAGTGAATGCGTAAACCTAAACATTCACCAAGAAGAAACCAAATCTCCTCTCAAATATTTGTTCCTTTTTGTTTTATCAATAAAATGTCAGTTATCGGATTCCAAAGTTCAAATATCCAGCCCTTTTCACGTGAACGCATAGGTATAGAGTAAATTTCTTTACATGAATTGTCCGCTGCACTCAAGAGCCACTTGCTGTATATATAATCTTATTACTGTGTAAATTACACGCATAATTTTTAACAGTATAGAACAGTAAATAACAGATATGAAGATTTCAGACTCTATATGTGGAATGTTCGGATGGGATTGATTGATTAATCAATCCATTTGGACTAATCTAAAGCTTAATCCTCATACAGTTTCATTGGATTATTAATCACTCAAATTATCTTAATTATTGCAGGCTTAATCAACTAAAGTGAACACGTGATTAGTCTTGATGAAATAATTTAATCTATCGACGTAAGCATGGCCTTACAGGGATTTACCATATCATGCATATATGCAGTTATGGGGGGCTGAATTTGATCAATTTCTGTACCAACTCCTCCATTCACTTCCCCAATTCAATCAACCCTCACACTTGTAGTATGTGCTGAGTAAATTGCTTCTAGATTTCTATAAAACTCTTGAATGTGGTAATTTTCTGCTTTGGTTCACGTGTTAGGGTTATTACTGATGTAGCACTGCCACTACATTGCAGTGGTTTTATATCCCTTGTTTATCATATTGAGATTGGCCATTTTAAGTGCTTTGTTCGTACTGTGATTTTTCTATTCTTTTTGTAGCTTTATTGGTCCTTATATATTTTGAAAAAAATTCTAATATGCTACATTGCTACCTTTTGTGGGATCCATTTGATATTAAATGGTGCTTTATGCAGAACACAAGTGATGTAGGTTGTATTTCTTCATCATGTTTTATGCAGCTATCCAGAAGCGGCTGAGGAAGACATTAGAAGATATGAAAGATGCTTCAGAAAGCTTTCACTTGGCCATAAGGTTTTGCTATGCAACAATTTTGTTGCCTAATTCTAATATAGTTGCACAGTGGATTGGTTGTGGAGAAGGAAGTTAAAAGTAATTTTGTCAATGATCATGTCAACGAGGCAAGGGCTCCTTTAAGCCTTGGCTGAAATGTAGGAATGTGGAGGGAATGGAATCACATTTTTCAATCTCATTCCTAAACCATGGGTAATATGATTTGAGTAGAAATCCCACTCCCCAGGGATCCCCAATTCCGTGAAGATGGGCTTAATGATTCCCAATCCTTTACATTGGTTTGTGCATTCCCCATTAATTGGGAATAAAACTATACTCCCTCCGTTCCACTTTGTTCGTTCCTGGAATGGGATAGGCATGCCACTTTCTACTTTGTCCCTGGAATGGGTTAAGTGTGTCACTAAAAAGTGACACAGTAGGGTGGAACGGAGGGAGTACTACTTTATTTTAAATTATTATCTTTTTATATTAAGAATATTTACACATGCAATTACAAATTTTTACAATACATTTGATTAAAAATAAATGTTATTCAATTAACTGAATATTGTAATACTATGTTGTATAATATAGTTTTATTAATTCTATATATTACCATAATAAACATTTACTTACATTCAAAATATATATGCAACTAATTTACATGCAAAAATATTGATTATTCTATACTATATTCCAAGGATGTATTATATACTATTATAAATAAAAATACTCAATATGTAAGTAAGAAATACTCTGTCTGTTTACAAATGCAAGTTACACTTTCCTTTTAGGATGTTCATAAATAAATGTTACACTTTCTTATTTTTTGGCAGATATTCTATCCATTAACTAATAAAATATTATATATTTTCTCTCTATCTATCGCATGAACTTCTAAAATATTCTATCTTTTCCCTCCATCCATTAATAAATACTCTATTTTTTTTGCATCCACTACTAAAATACCTTATTTTCCTCTCTCTTCCTTAAATCCCTCGCCCGAACTCAATGTAACTTGTTTTCGCGAATGGATGAAGTATTAATCTATAATCATGCTATATCAATTATGAATGTATAATGTGTTTAATACATAGAAACATGCTCCTTCCTTTCCTATTTCTTTGTCCCGAAAGGGGGTTTGGTGTGACACCAACCCTTGGGGACAAAGATTTAGGAATGGAGGGAGAGGAGCAAATATAGTGGAATGGAGGAGTACTATTTTTTATTGTATTTTGTGTTATCACTTGATAAATCTTAGGAGACTACATTATTTTTCATTTAATATGGGCACACTTACCTAGATAAAATCATTAGTGAAATGCATGAAGGCAAAACATGGGTGTAGGTTTAGGGACTCTGATGATGATGATTGTTGTTATCTTTTCTCCCTTTTTGGTTCTGATCCCTTCCTTTACCAATGGCTGATGCTTGAAATTTTCAATGTAATTATTGATAAATCATTTTAAAATGTTACAGTATACATGCGAGGTTATCATATTTCCAGTTCTATTATTGGGTCCCTCTGATTTGGCGTTGGGTTTTGCAGGCATTGGTGTCACATCTTCCTCTGAAATTTCAGCGACTTAGATGGTAAATCTGATTGTGCATCTTGTCTAATTTGAATAGGGGTAATTGAGTTATACTTAAATAGTTATATTTCAGTCAGTAAAATGTAATTCGCTTTTGCAAATAGATAAAGAATAAACTGAATGATTATAACTTCTTTCTAGCCAGAAAACTAAAAAGAAATAATGCAATTGCAGAGAGGTAGTAATGACCACGGGACTAAACAGAACTTTATGATTGCCTGATCTTGGAATCATGGGTGTAAATAATGGAATGGGCTCTGCACTTGCTGGTTTTGGTGACATAAATGTCATGTCCTTCAACTCTGGAACTGCGACTGCCTCATGGATGGATTGCATCTTTTTATACTTTTGAAAGCATTCCATGTTTAGAGACAAATTAAGAGTGAAATAAAATATTTGTGTTTACTTTTTGTATCTGGGATATAGATATTCTTAATGAAACCTGCCACATGGACTTTAAATTTACTTTGAATAATTTTTGGTCTAGAGTTATTCCCCATAATATTTGAGCTGATAAGAGTTGTTATTTGTTCCTTTCAGGTGTGTTTCACAAAATTCCTATTTCATATTTGAAATGCTCAAGGTGATTTGTGGATCTGTTTTCTCTAATCTCTTCTATACTTGGTTCCCCATTTCCTACATGGGGATTAACTTATAAATTTATCTGACGATTGTGTTTCCTCATGAAGTGTATAATGTTTGTGTGCATCTTTCATAACTATAGCATAGGGGAATGTGATCCATTATATTCCTGGATAGGGACAAGTCCTATCAAAGTGATTACACACACACACACACACACACACACTTGTTGCTTTACCTTTTAAGATCTATTCTTTTCTGTTGATTTTGGTAGGCCTTTGATCCCCCTCTTGATATGAGTGTGGACATATGTATGCCTGAACATCAATCAATGGGAAATCCCTCTGAAGCGAACATTTTTCCTTGCCCCTCGGGCTCAGAGAGTGGCAAAGACCATGTTGCGAAGGTTGATGAAACTGGTGCAGGTGCCATTGGAGCATATGGTTCTATTAAGCCAGGACATGCCTTTGAGGTTCTCACAAGTGTTCGCTAGTTTCTCCTTTACATTTTGTTCTAGTGGTGTTGTTGGTTCAATATGTTTATTTATTTTCATCATGAAAATTTGACCACTGTAGATAACAACAGGAAAAGAGAATTGAGTCTCTGAACAAAAATGAAGGGAACAGCTCTATGGGTTTGAAGTGTAATGGACAGACAGAAGATGCTGATGCCCATGGTGGCCAGAATGCTGAGAGATCACTGCCATCATCTTCTTGGCTTCATTGTGATGGACATGTAAGGTCTCCTTTTTAAAAAATGTCATTTTCTGTATTTATGTTCCTTGAAGATGTCACCAAGCAAACTAAGTTCTCTGTTTTTTTAGCTTGCTGTAATGTCTCTGATAATTTGATATTGTGAAATTGTGGAAGTAAAGAGAAGAAGAACCTGTTCTCGAGGCCCAAGTAGCTGGCATTCTCTGCGAAGTACAGCAATACTTGTTTCATAGATTTTTTTTTGGTTTTGAATTAAATTGCACGTTATTGAGAGATGGTGGGTTGGGGTGGTGTGGTGTGGTGCACACAAAGTCATTATTCAAAATTTTTCAATACCTGCTCCTCTAGAAGCTTTGTAAGAAACAAACATTTAACAACTAATTATCATATTCAAACTCAATTTTAGTTTGTTTAGAAGCTTTATCTCATAAAATTTTCGTACACATTTCCATTGCCTCATTGGAAGGTCCTCCCTAATTTATGGTTTGATCTACCTCTGTTCTCTATGTTGGAGTCTGTTAAGTTTATTTTCCCAGTTCCTCCCTTTTAGCATTTTTATACACTCGCCAAGTCTTACATTTCTCTAGCGTCGTAAAATTATGCTTTCCTATCTCCAATTACTTTATTTTTATTTTTTCTTTCTTCTTATTTGTGTGACGATGCTACACTCACCTCTTTTATTTAAAATTTGATTAATAGAGAAATGGTTATCTAGAAAAATAAGTTGCATAATTTTTAGTAGGCAAACATGCAAGTGTCGCACACAATGTAGTGCTATTCATATTTGAAGAGCTGTTGCTTTTGTCCATGGATGGCCACATGGTTATTTTGACCACTTTTTTTCTCTTACCAACTTTCACTTTTGTCTGCCTCATCTCCCTGATCACTGTGTGTCTTTGTCTTTGCTTAGCAATCTCTCCTTTTATTTCAGATTCAATATATAATATATATTTACAGCAGAATAATAATGCATGCGTTTGAGTGTGAAACATGCTATTTTAAATGTTTCTTGAAAAAAAATGTTTAAATAGCTAGTTTCACACTCAGTAGTTATGTCGTTAAGTTGCTTCTTGATGACTTATTTGCATTCTGAAACTTCTTTTAGGTATCCTCCTCATCACCTGATTGGTTGGACCCGTCACTGCAGTTTCGTGTACCATTGGCCGATGTAGATAAGGTGTGCTATTTTGCAGGGGCTCTATTGAAACATGTTTCCGTGCACAAGTTGAATTTTATCATAACTCCTAAGATCCTGACCATCTAATACTAAATTCAGAAATGTCGTATCTTTACAAAATAGTTATGAAGAAAATTTTTAAGCTCTGTAGTATGAGAGGAATGAGATGCATAGTTTCTTCTGAAGTGGTTCTGTGTTGAGTGGGCAAATAACTGGGTGCACTTAAATAAGTACTTGTGAAATTGAAGAGGTGGTGAATAACTCTGCTCCCTAAATTTTATCATGATCAAAATGTTCAAATTTGAACAAGCTGTGGTTTTGATGTATGAATGATAGACTGTATAGACTTTTTATCTGAGATGAATGTGATGCTGCTGCTTTTTGCAAATGGTTTACTTGGTTGTACGGCGTACCTTTTTTAGCAACTTGATTAACATGGAGTTCATTATAGTGTAATATCCAATTTTTGAGTTGGAGAAAGCCTACTTGTAGTACTCTAGTAAATTGGCTCATAGTATCACTGTTCTGTTAATAGGTGATGTTATATCTTTTTGGCTGATGGCATATTTACATTGAAGGTCTTCAAAATGAGATTGTGCTGTTCATTACAGACAATCTACAATAAAATTTTCTTTCCTATCCTTTTTTTCCTACTTATCTGTCCCTGTGGACTGTGTTTTACTGTTCCATCCAAGTTTCTCCATCTACTTTCTTAATTGATAAATTAATGGACATATTTTTGTATTTGCTTTATGCCATTAGTATGGTTCTATTTGAAGGTGATGGGTTTCCTCATGTTTTCAGTCATATGTTAAAGCTCCTTTGCATATTCTTGAAATTCTTGGGTCAAATTTAACCAGAAAATGATTAAATTATTGAAATATATGTTTTCCAGGTTCGATGCATTATAAGGAACATTGTCAGAGATTGGGCAGCAGAGGTGATTATTACTTTATTATATTTTGATTGATTATGTTATTACACTCAAAATGAAGATTTTTAATGTATATTCATTATCTAAAACCTTCATCCCACTGGATGGGGTCAGCTCTATGGATATTTCCATCCATTAGATCAAGACACAGATTTAAACAAGAGACATAATATAAAAGCAAAAGTAAGTGTAGAAAGATTATCTCTTTATTTTCTTCATGCTCAGGGTCAACGAGAACGTGACGAGTGCTATAAGCCAATTCTTAAGGAACTTAAACGATTGTTTCCAAATCATTCTAAAGACAGGTGCATTTCCTGTGATTTTTATCTTGGAAACTCAGATAGTAGTATTTCTCTTGCTTGCTGTTTTGCCACAAAAGTAGTGATAAATGGACTTCAGTTAGAGAGTGACAACCATATCACAGGGCTAATTGTTGTCTTTCACGGTTCTGATTTTGAACTTCTTGAACAGGCCTCCTGCATGTTTAGTTCCTGGAGCTGGACTTGGTAGATTAGCATTAGAAATCTCATGTCTAGGTATGTGATCAGATATGGATCCCTAGTACATTATATTGATAATCTCTCTTCCAGTAGCCTGATAAATTTGTCGCAACACAGGTTTTATAAGTCAAGGAAATGAATTTTCTTACTACATGATGATATGCTCCAGTTTTATACTAAACAAGTAAGAAATTTGGAATTATTATTCTTTAAAAAGATTAGGCTTGGGCATAATACTGAGTTGTTAAGTTCGATAGCTGTCAGATTGCCGAGGAGTGGACAATATATCCATGGATACACAGTAACTGCAATTCACTTTCAGATGATGATCAGCTTCGCCCAGTTTCAATTCCTGATATTCACCCAGCTAGGTACCGGCTAAATTTTTGTGCAATTTGTATATGAGCACTCTTCTGATCCATTGGTTTGTTTCTAACCTTTGTGTCACTCTTTATTAACCTTCTTTGCGCCTTAATAAAATATATAGATGTGTAACAACAGTATATTTTCCATGAAGAGCATACTCCATAATCTTGCATGTGGGGTGATTTATGATACGTAGACAGAGGTTTGTTGTAGCCACCTTTGCCTTGTCCTTTGTGAAGTAAAACCAAGTATCTTTCTGTGTGTTCTATGTGCTCTCTCTCTCTCCTTTGTGGTTGTGGAAACAGTTCAGTTGATGCTTGAAATTCCACCAACCACTTCACTCCGCGCCGCCCCCCCCCCCTCTCCCCCAACAAAAAAGAAACTAATGACTCTGAGATTTTTTTGGAACAGTGCAGGGATCACTGAGGGCTTCTCTATGTGTGGTGGTGATTTTGTTGAAGTTTATAATGATCCAATTCAAATAGGTAGGGAAACTCCGTTTTTACCTGTTGACATAGCAATATATGCATGGCAAGATGTTAGGTGCTAGATAACTAAACCCATGGAACTAAGTTTTATGTAATACTAGCCAGATGAAATTTGTGTGTTGAAACTGCATGTTTTAAGCCTAAAGCCTCCAGTGTGGATATGCGATGTGTAATTATTTCCATAGCTTGTTATTACCGTTCCAGTTATCAGCTGTACATGGATCATATAAAATACAGACGTAAGGTGAATAAGGGAAAACAATGCTAAGATAGAGCAAATACCCAATGCAGCTTCTAAGACCTACCTCCTGCTTGATACTAGTGTATTTCTTGACTTTCTTATTTTTCCCGTTTTTTTTCTCAGGAGTTTGGGATGCAGTTGTGACTTGTTTCTTTATTGATACAGCACACAATATCGTTGAATATATTGAAATTATCTCAAAAATACTCAAAGATGGTGGTGTAAGTAGTTATACTGGTAATCTACTTGTTGAGCCTTTCCCTTTTCAATTCTTATTCTAAGTGGTTGGCAGGTCTGGATAAATTTGGGGCCACTGCTTTACCATTTTGCAGATATGTATAATCATGAAGATGTAAGCCTTTTGACCATACTTAGATTAACATTCTTATCTTATGGAGGAATGACTGATCTTGCCCCCCCCCCTCCCTGTCGGTGTCATTGTGTGTTCGTTTAAATTTTCTTCTTTTAAGGAAATGTCAATTGAGCTGAGCTTGGAAGACGTGAAGAGGGTTGCCTATCATTATGGATTTGAAATGGAGGTATGCTCATATTTGTTGCAAAAACTTCTGTATTAGCACAGAGCATGTGTTAATCAAGTTTTTTGTTGAAACAGAAGGAATCAACGATTGCTACAACTTACACTACAAATCCGAGATCGATGATGCAGGTAAAGATTCTTTCTGATTGGGTTTTAATATATATGTTCTATTTATTACCTGCAGGTGTTACTGTTGATGCTGAATATATGAAAAAAAAGGATTGCTGAAAATATTTCTTTTCAACTATGCTGAGGCTGTTGCTGATGTCGTCTCTGTTGAGTTTGTTGCTAAATGGCTTTTAAGCACATATTTGACGTTATTACCTATCAGCAGGAGAGCGACTGGCTCTTTTTTATATTTAATATTGATATTGATATTTTTAACTTTTTTCCTAAAAAATGGTCATTAAATTAATTATAATAATACAAATTCGATATCAAAAGTTCTGAAATAGTTCTGATTTCAGAAGTGTCATAACCTATTTTGAGTTCATTGCAATTTGAAATAATTTTGAATTTGCACCTCTGGTTTAGGGTTTTGAGGATTTTGGTTGGTGTTTTTGATGAAACAGAAATATGTATATGCAAATCTATATAAATTATAAAGTACAGCTATGGTCGCGTGCCCGCACATACACACACAACTACATGCAGATATTATGAGCTCTGGTCAAGCCGGCTCTAGTTCTTACCGAACGTATGTCCTAATGTGTGAACAATTACTTCCATCTTTTAGATTGCAAGTATAACTATATTCAATTAACTTGAGAAATAGTACTTTGTCTTGGAATTATTATTATTTTATTATGCTTGGGTTGGATCTCAGAGAGTGACGAGGCTTCGTACATGTATTTTCCAACCAATGGGAGACAGTTGTATAAGGGAATACATCAGGATTTGTGATGTGTATTACCCTTAAAATCAATTAACTACCTAATGCTTACAAGTTTTAATTCTTTTTTTTTATTTTTTTTTTTTTTTTTTTTTTTTTTTTTTAATTTTTTTTTTTTATTTTTTTTTTATTATTTTTTTAAAAAAA
>MAYD01621647.1:0-12922 GCA_001909325.1 Ruellia speciosa
TGCGTGTGAGATACGACGTGCTCTGGACAAGGGCGAAGCGTTCAATTTGAGGGACATGCACGCATTCTGGCGCACACTTCAGTACGGGGACGATGCACCCGAGGACCCGGTGTTTGATGACGACGGACGTGCGGAGTTGGGCATAGGAAGCATGGTCCAGCACCTGTATTCTAGAGACATGGCGGTACAGCGAGACGTTTTCCAATACCTGTACGACAAGATGTACCCAACCAGTGTGGACTACGGGGATCCGGAGGTGAAGAAGACTGTGAGGGGTCGACCGAAGGGTAGCACATCCACGAAGCGCGACCCGAGCAAGTGGGAGTACCGTGAGAGAGGGCGTGGACGAGGTAGGTCTCGAGGTGCAAGTTCGAGCCGCGGCTCCATGTAACATCCCATGTTACAGTCAAGTTATTCCGAGGTCAGAAAATGTGTAAAAAAATTTCGCGAATTTAATTATTGAAAAATAATTAAATTATAAGATGCGAGAATTTTATTTGGGCTTTGGAGTACAACGGACTCGAGAAACCGTTTAGTAATGGATAAATTAATTGGGCCAAGTTGACAGTAAAGCCCAATTAAGAATCCGGAGGCCCAATAGCGATAAAGGGCGACATTTAGAGGAATAATATTACCGGGGCAGAAAGGGAAATATTGGAGACCTTAAGGGTCAAAAATATGAAATTTGGAAACTTCAGGGGCCAAATTGTAATTTTAGAGACTTGGAGGACTGAAATTAAAGACAGACAGACTTTAGGGACTGATTTGCAGAAATTCAAAGGTCTGAGGACTCAATTGACTTGGGTCATAAAGGTTGGGGATCAAATCGCAATTATGGCATTCTCAATTGGAATTAAAGAATTACAGAATTGAAGGCAGAATGACAGATTCACTCGTCTCCTTCCCATTTCCGCTTAATCCCTTTCTTCCGCTCCCGATTGCCAGAATTTTGCAATCGGTATGACCGAATTCCGCTATGGGATTGTGAGAATTTCGCAATCGGATTCTTGGTTTGAATTTCCTTCCGCAGTCGTCTTGTCATTTAAGCCTAGGCCGCGCGAGTGGCACTCCGCGGCCATTCTCGATTAGGCGTGATGGTCGGCTCTGGCGATGGCAAATCCTTCAATTGGGGAGGAAGGAAGGCTCCCCCGTCTATAAGGGGAGCAACCCCGACCCCTTTGAGCATTTTGGCTCGATCGCGAGGACTTGGAAGCTCAAACCTTCTCTGTAACACCCCGATTCCCATAACCGGACGATGTTACCGCCACACCTAACTTACCTCGGATTCTATGCCTAATCCTCAGAAAGCTCGGTGCTCAGGCTTAACCAAATCCCTTAATTCTATTAGAGTACGTTGGATTTCAGGAAGCTAGTCCCCTCTGATCACAGCTCATCGTATTAAAACTTAGAAAACAGACAGTCACCCAAGTCACGCAAAAGAATATCCCACGTCCGGGATTCGGCTATTTAATACAAGCCGATAAACAAAATGACATTTAAGAGGCGTAATGTAAGAGCATAATAAATAACTGAATGTAAACCGCACAAACAGTTAAGTTACTACGTTCGCTCAGCCTCGCCAAAAACCCTGAGGTCATAACCTCACCCTGCACGCTCGCCAGGCGGGATGTAGTCCCTCCGGGCTTCATGATCTGCACGATGCAAGTAGCACCGTTAGTCGAAAACGACTAAGTAAGGATCACACAAATGCAGTGCATACCATGCATATGAAGATGCATAATGAGCCACGTTAAAAACGTCTCCAATACATTTACTTAACCGGTTTCAAAACCATTTCATGCCATGCACACCCTTAGTTCATACTTTAAAATCATGCATTTTAAAAGATGCATCTCGAAACCGTGATAACTTAAAATTCAACGTATACATAATAACCCTCACTACCATGTATTTTCCATAACACATAATCACCCAAAATGTTGTGAATGCATTTCCATATGCCACAACGTAAACCTCTCCATGCATTTTCCATAATGCATTGGTACCCATGCAAATTTCGTTATGCATATAAATACCTGAACCTCTCCATCGTGAATGCACACCTGGCCAGACAAGATAAAATACCCACCATGCAGATAACAATGTCAGTTAAAATGCATACAGAATCCTAGAGTAAGGTAACCAAGCCGAGCTCAACAGCAGGGACCACCGCCCTAACCTACTGCCGAACATAGGAAAATGCGGAGATGTAGGCAGGAAGAAATCACCCAATCCAACCCCGTACACCAAAGCATTGAAGAATGAACGCTTCAAGAAGTCATTATAACCTTGGGAACCGGGTCGCTTCGCCAGTCACCAGCTAGACTCCCCAGGGACTAGAAATTCGATAGTTCCAATGCGGCATCACGTGTAGTATCCCCCACAGTACACGCTTACCATCCTATCCAACCCCGCATTTACTGAACTTAAATTACCGGTAAACCTCACAGGTGGCCAAATCTCGTGAGTAGAACAGGGAAAACCAAAAGTTGAAACTTCCGGGTGGGTGAAATTTACAATCCTATGGCGATCAACTCACAGGAAAATATCGAGGGTCACCACTCTAGTCATCTTTACGTGATTAACCAAATTAATGCAATGCATCAATTTTATTTATTGTCGTCAATTGTTTCCACTTTTTGAATAGCCACTGTTCAGTGCGAGACAAGGGATGGACGCCACTTGCTCATTCACTGGTGGGCTTTACCGTATTCCATGCAATACCAATTCGCATAAAAAGCCCTTGAATGCATATGATCCACATAACAACATTCAATCACATAGCCATTCAATAAAATAAATAAATTTATTGAATAATAAATCAATCTATGAATTTAATAAAATTCAAACAATATATCCATGAATATAAATATAACCATTTAAATTCATATTAGAATTCAATTAAACCCTTTAATTGAAATAATATCCATTCAATAATTTAATTGAATAAAAATCCATTCATGTATTTAAATTTAATTTAATAAATTTATAGAATGCAGAATATAATCAAGTAAGGACAATTATTTTCTAGGCCTAAAATAAATATTCTAGGGCCTAAAATAACACGTTTGGGACTTATGAATGCCCGGTGTATATCCTTACCTTTATCTACAATCTTCTGGATCTTGTATTGATATCCGGATTCCACTGATCAAACTTATCGTCAACCTTGAACCAGCACAAATTGATATCAATAATCTGAATCATTTATCCAACACAAAATGTCCTTAATTTAATTGTTTATCCTAACAATTAAATTAAAATAATAATCCTTTTGATTATTATTATTTTTATCGGTTGCCATTTCTTTTTATCTGACTGCTCAGAGGTTTCAAGTGCAGTATCTGCAAATGAGAACACTTGTCCTTACCTCTTATCATCGCAGGAAACATTAAATTAATTAATGAAATTAATTAATGTCTCGATTATCCTTAATCTCAATTAATTAGAGATTAATTAAGTCCAACAACCACAAGCCCAGTCCACTGTAATCTGAAACTGGATCCATTCAATTAATTTAATTGGCCCAAGCCCAAAGCCATGAATCCATTAATTATTTAATTTCCATCGGTCCAAGGCCCAGTCTGCACAAGCCCAACTGCCGGCCCGTTCTGAATTATGATCCACACTAGAAATTAATAATTAGACCGGCCCAGCAATTAATTGCCAAGCCCAATATCACACGGCCCATAACACAACAACAACCCATATTCCAACACTTAGGATTTTCCAGAATCAAACACAGCAACACTCATGAACTGGATGAAGAACATGTAGAACACCCAGAATTTAACACACTGCAAGAATCGACTGGAACCCAAAAATCGACCAACTCAACACGGTGAATCGGCCTCAGACTGGTCTCGGTCATCAACATCATCGGCCAAATCCATAAATTCCAAACCCCAGTTTGAATGTCTCCAACTCCAATTCGAAAGAATTGGGGGAAACAAAATTTAGAAGGGATTGGGAAATTTTTCCAAACAGAACACACATGCCAACCACAGAAACAGTGAGCATCAACAGAGAACCGAGCACACAACAACCAAGCCACAGCCATTCCATCTCCTACCCAATTCTTTGGGGGAAACAAAATAGACCCGACACCAAGCCCTCGGCAACACAGCCTTCATCAGGCATCCGAACAAAACCCAAAATCCAACATTCACAACACTGAAACAGGCGACAGAATAACACAGAGACAGAATACAACAACTGGTGACAACCCAAAGTCGGACAGAACCAGTACCAATTATCGAGCCAAAACCGAAATAGAATTGAAACAGATACCACAATCGAAACCCGACTGTAACTGGAACCAAATCACACACAGGGCCATTGCCATTCACAACCAAAATCGAACACATCTTCAGATCCCAAAATTTTAAATCAAACTCAACATCACAGAAACCCATTAACAACACCAGCATATCGATCTCCACATCAAAACTCAAAAACCCCCCAATTTCAAAAATTCTAGGGTAATGAGATTTTTACCTTGGCCGAAGAAGAACAATTCCAAGATCCACAACAATGGCAACGGCGGATGAGAAGGAGTCGAGGGGGTTGCCTCTTATATAGGCCGTCCAACCCTCAACCTAATTCCGCAAAATCGACAGCCCCCAATCGCCCATCGCGCGATCCTGCGGAAAGGAAAATTTCAGAGAAAATATGCCAAAAGGGAAGCAGAATTCGGTCACGGTATAGCAGAAATTTCGCAAAGCTTCAGCGAAAATTGCAAAGACTCAGCGGAAAAATGCAGAGAATAGCAGAACCAAGGAAGAAGAAGATGAAGCGGAAATGGCTTCTGTGTTGTCTCCACCGATTCTACTCTTTCATTTCTTTAATTGAAATCAACCTTTGGGATATTGCCAATCGACCCCAACCCTTTCCTTTTTAATTTGATTCAATCCCACATCTTTTCCCCTCATCAAACTTTGCCCCAAACTTTCTGAATTGATGATTTTTGACCCCGAAGTTCTAAAAACTTTACTTTGGCCCCAAATTCATTAATATCTCCCTTTTCCATCCAAAATAAATAAATAAATAATAAATATTTATTCATTTATTTTCTTAATTCCACAATTAGTAACACGGGGTGTTACATTCTCGGCTGAAGGTAAAATCCTAGAACCCTAGTTTTCGAATTTGGGGATTCTTGCATTCATTTGTCTGCTTGAGCTGTTGGGTCGGTTTCAATGTTGATTTTGGAGTCTAGGAAGGTCAGTGTCTTCAATGTCCGAATTGCAGTATTGATTATTGTTGGATGGTTTCTGGTTCAGTCGATGTTGGCTCTGAGTCTGTCTTCGATTGTGTATGTTGTCTCAGTTGGGAAATTTGACAAAGGCCCGATGATATAGATGAGGGCTTGAACGAGTCGTGCAACCCCAAAATCTATTTAGTGGATGGCACACTCGGTGTTGGTTATGCCTATGCACAAGTCTGTCTTGTTCTGTCATTATGCATTCTGGTTTATGGCATCCGGGTTAATAGCTCTGTTTCTGTCAAGCATTCAGTTTGGCTTGGTTCAGTCAGTGTGTTGTTATGCATGCCCTTGTTTGTGCAACTCAGTTTCTGTTTAAGATTTCAGTAGTTTGGCTTGTCAGTGCTTGCAGTGTGCTGTGTGGTTGCATTGTGTTCTTGCCCAATGCAATTAGTAAATTGAGGGCACGGTTGCAAGCCATTGAGATTTTACCACCCCTCTGGTGAGGTTTGGAGGCATAAATGGATGGGATTGGCATTGGCTTGGGTTGCAGAATTGTTTCTGTTTCAGTTAGCAGTACTGGTCTTAGCTTGTGTTGCATTCGATCACATCCTGTCTCAATGCATTGTTGGTTCCAATACTGTGTCCTGTTCTGCTTGTGCAGTGCATCAGTTTCCCGATTGAGCATTCTGTTTCAGTCTTGGTTGTGCATTTGGTTCAAGCAATGTGTTGTTCTGGTTTGGTTTCTGTCATTGCAGAGTGTTCTGTTTCAGTCCAGTCTACGGTGTTGTTGTTTCAATCTAATTTCATTTGTTTCCCCGTCACGGCTTACAAGCTAGATGTCGGGTTTGGAGACTTTGAAATTAGATTTCGATTGGCCGATGACGATAAGAATCGAGACCGATCCGAGGCCCCGAATGTGTCCTTTCGATTCAGTTTGGTGTCGATTTAGAGGGTTGTTCTGGGTGTTTTGTGCATGAAAATCAATTTGGCAAAATCTAGCATTTTGGTCATTTAGCAGTGCGGAAATTAATTGATTGATTTGAATACGGAAATTGGCAGAATTGGTCATTTTTTAAATTGGCAGAATTGGTCATTTTAGGCTGCGGAAATTGATAAATTGATTGATTCAATCCGTTGGACAGTTCTGTTGGGCCGATTGAATTAAATTATGGCATGATGGGCTCGGTTTGATTAGGCTTGCAAATTGATTGATTAAATGGCAAATTAATTAATTCAAACAGACAGCTATTGGGCTTAGGCCCGTTCCCGAATTAATTCATGGAATCACATTCACTTGGGCCTATTCAGTGGGCCTGGACAGAATAAACTAGTGGGCTTAGACTGTGTTTGGACTGGACATTTGGACATAATTAATTCCTAACTGTGGGATTAATTTTAATTGAGACACTTAATTAATTTTAATAAATTAATTATTTGTTTCCTGCGATAATGAGAGGTATGGACAAGTGATCTCGATCAGATACTACACTTGAAACCTCTAAGCAGTCCAAACAAATAAAACCCGATGAAATAAAAATAATAATAATCAATGGGATTATTATTTAACTTAATTGTTAGGCAAACAATTAAATTAAAACTTTTGAGTTGGATAATTGATTCAAAGGATTGATGTCAGTTTATTCTGGGTTTCAGATAATCAGCAACGAGACTGCTGTTAGTGATCAGTGTCAGAATTGCTGTCCCCAGTCAAGATCTCAGAAGACTGTAGATAATGGTACGAACTACACTGGGCAACCATAAAACCCGCTTCGTGGCCTAGGACTTTGAATTATCTTTATAATTTAAGTCTTGTTATTTAAACACATGAAGTATTTATTTCTTTCTTCACTGGCCTCGATGTATTCGTACTGTGCCTTGCCTGATTTATCTGTTATATGTGTATTGCATGTCTATTCCGTCATTTGCATTAAATGAGCCTAGCATGTAAATTGGTGTCGCATGTAACTGGATAAGCCTGTCAGTAGCCGAGCAAGCGACGGCTATTTCTTGTCTCGAGCTGACATAAGGGCAAATCAAAAAGTGGACACGTGATAAATTAATGACGACTAATCATCTCATTAAACTGGATAATCACGTAAAGAGGAAACATAGAGTGACGACCAAATTTACCCTCTGGGTTGATCGCCATAGGGAAAGTCCATCAGCGCAAAGTTTACTTTACGCAAATACGTCCTCGTCTACTCTCGGGGTTAGCTATCTCGCGGAGGTTTACCGGTAATTTAAGATTAGGATATAATGGGGAATCTAGCCGTAACGGGTGGGGTGATTACGTCGTTACGCAAGGCTACAATGATTCCTCGTATCACCCAAGTCTGTGGGAGTGGGTGTTGGCCCTGCATGTCGACTTCGATCATGTGTTCGGGTTCCACAACGATGCCCATATTGCACAGACAATGTTTTGGTGTACGGGTTAGAGATGGGTGATACCACTCAACCGTACCCTGGCATTCTTTGCACTTGGCAACTCGGAGCGTGGTGGTGCCTCCCGTTGTTTCAAGAGGTCTAAGTCACTGTTCACTCTTATCTGCTTATGTGTCGACTGTACTGCCGTAATTATGCTTACAGATATTCTTGTTGCATATCGTTATGCTGCATGAAAAGGATTTTAAAACCCGTTGAGACGTATGTTGGAGATACAATCAACGTGGATCATATTGCATACAGTATATGTATTGCTCTACTCGTGTATGTTCCGTACTTAGTCGTTTCGACTAAGCTGTGCTTGTTCTTGCAGACGACGAAGGGCAGGGGGACTTACCCCTGGCCATTGAGCACGCTGGGCGATGCAACGCCTCGAGGGATGTAAGTTGAGAGAACTAGAACTCTTAAGCTGCATCTGTGTGATTTACTTCCGCGCACTGTACTTTTATTCGATGATGGCTTGTATTAAATATCCATGTCCCGGTCGTGGGACCCTTGTTTGTTATAGTATTGGTATCAGTTTCATTTTCGCGCTTGCATGTCCATGTTTTAATACGCTGAACCGTGATCAGAGGGGACTCACTTCCTGAAATCCGACACTCTCTGATAGGATTAGATAACATGGTTAGCCTAAGCACCGAGCTTACTAAGGGTTAGGCCATAGAACCCAAGGTAAGTTAGGTGTGGCAGTGACATTTTTCGATAGGGAAAATCGGGATGTTACACTCCAGCTCCCAACATTCCGCCTCAGGTTTGCTTGCTTCACCCAATTTCGTTAAGCTGATATCTCAGTGTAATGTACGATTGTTGTAATCATGATAAATGTCTACAGATGGCGTTTGGAAGTTTAATCCAGCATTTTCAGAATTTGCGTACGCATCGAACATATTACCCGGTATTCATCCGTACGTGACCGGGTACGTGAACGTGCAGGGCGATGGCAATTGTGGGTACCGTGCGCTAGCGTTCTGTAGAAGCGGCAATGAAAGCGGTTGGAAGGAAGTGCGCAGGGCCATTGCAAGCGAGATTGCTGGGGACCCAACCTTGTACAGTGCCATATACCCGGATGTGAACCAGGCCGTTCTGCGTAATGTGTTTTGCAGGGAGGGGTGGGACAAGAGCATTGGATGCACACACCAGATGACCTCTTGCCTTTCTGCACAGCGTTCAATGTGGTCGTGGTCCTGTTCTGTTCGCATGCAACTCCCAACGGAGTCGACCGTCGCTCGTTCTGTAGCATCTCTTTGCCCCTACATGCCCCACAAGGTTCTACAGGTCCAGTAGCCGAGTATGTCATCGCACACTTAGGTCCGAACAATGAGCACTTCATTGCTCTAGAACTGGAGCAAGGATTTCCGGTGCCACCGTTTAGCTTGTTTTGGAGGCATCTCCACGAGCCTAGTGTCGAGCACTATGCGGCGCTGTACAGAACCAGGCAGGCAAGGTGGAGCCGGGTGCGCTAGAGTCCCGATCTGTTTGGTTGAACGCCTTGTCTTGTACGTACTCAATATGAATATATGATACACGATTCCGAATTATATGTGGTGAACAAACATGTGTGGTAATCAGGCAGCGACTAAATAAAAACGGCCAACAATTGTAATGAAAATGAATACGTACATGTGATCCATACGTACGCAACCAGTGTGCGAACGCAGGTAAGAAAATCCGTACGTATGCACCAATAGTCCTCATACCACATCAGAATAAATAAATATCGTGTCCGCACTCAACACCGATACACACATAAATAAATAAAGTTCATTACACACATCCATCCATCTCACATGGCGTCAAGCCACTGCTCCATAACACGGTTGAAGTCCGCTTCCATCGCATCCGCCAGCTCCGGAGCCGGATATCGCCGCGCCTGTCCGATCCAATCCCTCGCGAGCATCATCCACGTCCCCTGCCACTATAACATAATCCATCGTAAGTACTGTATTACAGAAAGTCCATGCAGCTCGTAAACTATAGAAGACATCAAGTACTTACGTATTCTGCATTCGTGCGCAACTGCCTACCACCGCCCACATCCGGCTGGTCCTCCGCGAGCTGCACGTGCGAATGTAGAGTGTACCAATCCATATAATTTACGGTGCATGCGGTGGGGTCGTCCTGGACCATCGTAAGATAGGCCGGGACCAGAACATACGAAGCCGGAAATGTGGACCAGGCGTCCCTCGCCAGTGCGGGGTGGTGCTCCACAACGTACGCCTTGGCGTCCCAAGGGCGATGAGCAGAAACGGGCGTCGTGATAGGGTACAGGATATTCTGCACGAACCCTAGCTGCCGCAGCACCCTAAGAGGCATGTAAGGCTCCACTATGTCGCGGTAGCCAACCCAGGCATGCAAAGCCGTCCTCGGGACTACCGACACCTGATCCCCCCCGAACGGCATCCACGTGACCTGCAATACGATTTAAACAGCATCCACTATTAGAATTTGTACCACATTTAAACAATTACGAGAAGGTAATGCATTTAAAATGAAGTGTCGTACCTCGTGCGTGGTCATCCTATCGATCTGACGCCACAGATCGTCCAACCGACTGGCACTGCCCGGCTCGGACCTAACTCTCCAGTGCGTGGCGTGAGGGAGGTCGGGATCCCCCCCACCCAGAGTGTATCGGTGAGGCCGGAATGTGGGGAAGTACTCGTAAATCCACGCCTGCAACAGGGTCATGCATCCTGCGATATGGAAACAATCCCCTCGGGACGCGAGGCCAAACTGTCTATACAGGAAAGAAAGTGCCGCCGAGCCCCACGAAATACCCGTTGTCCCCCCCCACCGCCTCATGGAAATCCCACATGATGCTCGGCCTGACACGGTTCCCACTCTTGTCGGTGAACAAGGTGGAACCCAGCGCGAGCCACATCCAGACGACTGTGGCGACCTGCGCACTCCTCCCAACCATGCACCTCTGCGTGATGCTCTCTAGACGCACGCCACCCCCGTCGAAATCCGATGCTACCAGCTCAGTCACTCCTAGCAAAGCCATTGTCTCCTCCCTCAGATGACCAGCCAGAGGCTCCTCACCCACCATGGTTCCTTCAACGGCCACGCGGAGTATGTGCCACACATCATGCATCATGAAGGTCATCTCCCCAAAAGGCATGTGGAACGAGTTGGTATCGGGCTACCACCTCTCCACAAAGGCCGATATCAGTGCCGCGTCGATGTGATCGTACATGAGTCTCGGCAATTGGGACAACCCCGTCCCGTCAAGCAACCTCCTCTCCGCATCCGGCATCTCCCTCAACCTCGTATCCAGTTTTTTGCATAAAGCATTCCGGTTATGACACCTCAATACGCGTCTGTACTCGCCTTTACACATTTTCGAAGCCACATGGCCCAAGAAACTGGGGATGACGGATCCATCGACTGGCCCACCCGCCACCTCCTCCGTCACCAACCATGACATGTCCTTAGCAGACCTCCTACTAGTCCCTGCAATAACACGACGGTGAAACATACGTTAGTAATTATAATATGACGATTATATTTATTATCGTTATAATCATTATAATACTAATAATTGTATATTAATAATAACATCGTAGAACATTATAATACTAACAATTCCACAATATTACCTTGATAATAACAATAAATAATAATCATAATAACGATGATAATATTTTTCAAAACATTTTCATAATTTATTAAATAATAAATTTATATATAAAAAGAAAAATTTAAAATTTATTTAAAATTATATTATATTTTTTTTTTATTTTTATATATGAAATTTAAAGATATAAAGTTTTAGATTTTAGTACATATATTATTTTTATATTTTAAAAGTTTATAAATTATATACATAAATTTACACATCAATTTTTATTTTAAAAATATATATAAATAATTATTAATTAAACATATATAAATTGTAAGATAAAAGGTAAAATATAAAATTAAATTTATATATAAAAGTAAAAGAAAAATAAAAATTTATATATTAAAA
Organism: Ruellia speciosa; assembly: GCA_001909325.1. Classification (NCBI taxonomy): domain Eukaryota; kingdom Viridiplantae; phylum Streptophyta; class Magnoliopsida; order Lamiales; family Acanthaceae; genus Ruellia; species Ruellia speciosa. The sequence goes on from MAYD01621647.1 coordinate 11,616, forward strand.
AAAATTATAAATTTTAAATATAAGACTGTAATAGATATATATAAAAATAAAATAAATTACATATAAACAATAAAAAGTAATAAATAATTAATAATAATTGTTTATTTTTTATACTGCTACTAGTTTTTACAATAACAGTTAAAAGGTAATAATAATAATAATTCAAATGATTATTAATATTACTACTATAATTAAAACATACAGTAATTTAATAATTATTATTACTATAAAATCAAAACATTACAGTACTAATATTTTTCTGGAACTACTTTAATAAGAACAACAACAACAATAATATTAATAATCACCTGAAGATGATGCCCTCGCCACAAACCGGCCGTCCGGCCCTTGCCTCGGACGATGACGCGGGCCGCTGTCTGAGTCAACCCCCGCGTTATACCGAGCCCGCCCTGACCACCCACCTCTCCAGCCGCACCCACGTAGTCATACACCGGTGGCTCGTGGATCACTAATGGGCCTGGTTCACCCGCGGCCTGCTCATCGGCTTGCTGCTTCTGTGACCTTTCCCTCTCTGCCACCTTTCGCGCAGATACGGTGAGCCAGCGTTTGTGGACCCGCCGATCGCTGGAATCATCGTCGGCACCCCCCTATTGTTGTGCCAGCAACCCCTGAAAAACATAAAACACTTTAAATTTGTTCCAATGTAAATAATATTGCATACATGACACTTGAAAACGGTACGGATTTAAGGGAATTGGCCGAATGGGCCGATTCGACCGCTGGGCACCCATACTCTGCGTCGGGCCAGTGGTCCGGACGCTGGGCACGCGCGTCCGGACCACTGGCCCGACGCAGAGTATGAGCGCTCAGCCCAGTGGCCCGGACGCTGGGGACGACCGTCCGGGCCACTGGCTCGGACGCCTGAGACGCGCGTCCGGAATAGTGGCCCGGATGACGGTGACGGGCATCATCGACACTGGCCCGGACGACGGGGACGGGTGTCCGGACCACTAGCCTGTCCGACGGGGTTTGGCGTCCGGGCCAGTCGAGATTGGCGTGGGGCCACTGGCCCGGACGCTGGAGATCGGCGTCCGGGCCAGTGGCCCGGACACCCATGATCTTAGTCCGGGCCACTGATCTGGTGCGCGAGTCGCAACCCAGCGCGCTGTCTCCATTTTTCACTCATTTTGTGCAGTAATGTGTAATAAAAAACTGTTACCTGTACTCCGAGTAGTCCTTTGCCCCTTCCCGGTCCACGTCCCGCCATTTTTCTTGTAAATATTTGAATTTTTACTAAGTAGGTTTACAGAGAGTATTTTTTAGAAAGATAAAATTTTGTAAAGGTG